>KZ678437.1:0-153859 GCA_003019895.1 Coniella lustricola
TTTTTTTTTCTTCTTCTTTTTCCTGGACAATGGACAATCACAACCGACTCTTCACACTCCTCTTTAGATATTGCATATTCACAGGCGTAATTGCCTCCTCGCCACCCAAAACAGCCAAAATATTCCTCATCGCCAACTCCTCAAAGCCCATGTGCGTCTCGACCGTCCCGCCGGCATTATGGCACGTCAGCATGACCCGACCTGGATTCTGCACGCCTTTTCGTTTGCCATTGCCTTGCCCTTGTTCTCTGCCATGTCCTTGTCCTTCCACTTGTTCAATAACTTGTAGGCCAGCCATCCTCACCAGCCGCGGATTCACCCTCGGCTCGTCAGCGTGCACATCCAGCGCAGCAGCGGACACAAGACCACTCTCAAGCGCGTCCGCCAGCGCCTCCTCGTCAACAAGGGAGCCGCGCGCGATGTTGACGAAGCGCGCGCCTGGTTTCAGCCAGCTGAGACTCTTGGCGCAGATGAGCGGGCTTGGTCTCGCTGCCGCCATCTCCATCCCTGTTGTCGTTGTCGGAGTCGTTGTCGGAGTCGTCGTCGACGAGCCAGGCAAAGCAGGCGTACAGACCACCACACAGTCCGCCACACCCATCAACGCCCTCAAATCGGCATAAAAGGTCGCGCCGAGCTTCTTTTCCAGCGCTGGCGATTTGCGCGTCACGTCATGGTAGGCGATGCGCATGCCCATGGATGGGTTGCCGAGTTTGGCTGCGAGCAGGGACCCGATTTTGCCGAGGCCGATGATGGCGAGGGTGTGGGAGCGCGGGTTGTGCGAGTGGGCTGTGGTGTGTGTGTGCGAGTGGCGGAAGGCTTGTTCGCGGAGGGCCGGCGATGGCCCAGAGGCGAGGATGGACGGTAGCACGGCGGCGTTCATGGCCCACGGGAGGTGGCGGAATGTTGAGATGACCATGGCGAGGGCAAAGTCTGCCACGGACTCGGCTGCTGCGAGGCCGCCGTTGCAGTAGATGATGCCTATTTGGTGTTCGTGGACGGGTGCTGTCAGCCCTCTGGTCACAGACACACGTACATGACGAGACAGACATCTATCATTGTTGGTCATGTGTGTTTGGCTTCCTTGTCGCACTGATCCTGCTCCAACACTTTCTCTATACATCATGGCATCGACCAATGGCCCTCGCTCTTTGCAGAATACACAGCGTGTCGCGGATTTCTCCTTTTTACAACGACACAAAAGAAGAAGAAAAGAAGAAAGAAAAAGAAAAAAAAGAAGAAGAAAAAAAAGGCTACAACTCACCCTTCTTACCCAATGCCTCCGTGTCTGCCCAGTCAAAGCCCGCGCCCGCACTGGCAAACACCTCGACACTGTCCGGCAACAAGCCAATCAACTCGGCGTCCCACTTGCCCATCTCGCCGCCCGAGCCCCAGAACGGCCGGAAGATGGCTGCGAAATCGCCCCATTTCCGCTCGCGCAGAGCCCGCAGAAAGGCCGGCCGCTCGCGGTCGGCAGCGCTGGGACGGATGATGGTGAAGCGGGAGGCGAGGAGGGCGTAGGTCGCGGGGTTGTATTTGACGGGGTCGCCGATGTGGAGGACAGTTGGCTTTGGCTGAGGTTGTGTTGGCTGTGCCATCCTGTCTTTTTCTTCTTCTTTCTTTTTGGACGATGGGTAATGTTTTACTTTTGTCTGGATGCAGAACTATGGTCAGCTGTCTTTGGTGGACAGCTTCGGTGGTGCGATATGTTTCGGCTGGTCCCCCTTATTGGCCTTGAGCTGTGCTTGGATGAGTACGACGAGAGTATGAGCCTTGGTCACTCGTCATCATCGGTCAGTCGAAGCAGTATTTATTGATCAGGAAACCATGATCAGCTATCAAGAAGCATAAAAAACAACGGGACCTGGGGCTCTCCAGGGGACTCTCCAAGGCCTCTTCTGCCTCTCCTCGCTCGACCTTTCCACACTCGATCCCGTAGAGGGAGAGATAGATAATGAGATATGCATAGTTACATCAACAGCCCAAAACAGGCCAGAACCCTTACCAAGACGCTGTCGCTTCCTGCAAGTCCCGCAGGCGGGGGTGGTGGGCCACGCAACTTGTCACATACATATATATACATACATATATACATACATACACCAAGCACACGCCAGGCACAAGCTCAACCCCCAAGACCAACGCGGACCATGGTCCGTTGATCATGTAATGACATGCCATTCGAGCAAGCAAGGCAGCCCAACAAAGAGGAGGGCCACCCGGCCTGTCACTTGGTAGCCCAAGTTTTTTTTTTTTCTCTTGGTGTTTTCCATCCGCAGAGATAGCATTGCTGAGCTTGTTGTCTTGGCTCTTGATTCACCTTGTGGTCAGTTATCCTGATGTGTGTGGATGTGTGTGTGTGTGTGTGTGTGACCCAGTCTTATCTTCCTGGAGACACACAGCAGGCTGCTGCTGGATTCAAAGGGGCTGCCAAGTCAAGTAGCGACGAATATCATAATATACTGAAGGTCTTCCTGATATTGCCTGTGGGTACGGCACCGGCCTCCGGCTTCTGGACATGAACGCTGAGGGCCGAGGCTCTTGGCTGGACTGCAAGATAGAGGACGAAGCGCTAGATCGCAAAGGCAGCTGAGATGTGAAGGGTGGAGGAGGAGGAGTCTCGGATGCTTGCGAAGGTTTGAGTGCGGATCTTCTCCATAGTATGTAAGCCTGTGTGGAGGAGAAGTGATGAGTCGTAAGACGAACTGGGACTGGCCCAACGATTTCGAACTGGCGAGATGATAGTGCCGACTCGATCTTGTTCTGGGGGCTGCAATATCACATCGGTTGGGTGGCACAAATCGATCTTGGCTTGCTTTTGTGCTTCCCGCCATACTGCCACAATCTTATTCGCAGCTACCAAGCGGCCCAGTCTCTATTTCTTTTAAAACTCCCTTTTTTTTGAAGACAATGACTTCTTCTGTAATGATTTCAGTCAACGTGTGATTGGGGATTTATCGCCATCGAGATGTCGACCTTGATATGCATCAGCCGGCATCTATTCCCACCAATCATCCATCGCCATCCACACAAGGAGCCTCTCGCCAGCCTCCTTGACTAGAGACTCGAGAGTGTTGACGATGGTGTGGCGACTTCAAAGTGTGCTTTGCTTCACCAGGGTCGGAATACCGTGCGGGAATCAAACACACTTGCCGCATCTGTGCGACACCCTCATCAAGCCATATCTCAGTCCACAAGGTGCCATGTAGGCCCCGTTCTTGTAGCCACTGGCCCCTCTCCATGGCTGCGTCGAAACACCAGAACAAGCAACGCAAAGAAAAACAGTCTCACGTGTCCGCTGCCACAGCATCACGGACTGTGGCAGCGGACACGTGAGACTGTTTTCCTCGCGTTGCTTGTTCCAAGACAGCGCGGACGCCGAAGCCTGAGCCTGGCGCAACACCAACACATCGCTATATACAGCCATGGCCGTTCGAGGCGCAGACGCTGATCAAAAATCGAAAGGTATCTTCTTCACCTGAGCTGTCTAGGCTTGCTTCATGACAATATCAGACAATCTCGATGGCCAAGGTAGCTGGCAAACTCAGCCAAGGAGCCGAGTTCAGGCATCTCGACGTTTGATATTGCTTGTCCAGTTCCCGTGACACCGAGTGAAAAAAAGAAAGAAAAAAAAAAGGCACATACAAAGTATGGCATACCACGACCACGTCAAGTATCGCACACGATTGCCAGCTTCGCTAAACCAACCTCGCGGGCGGACCAGTGATGCCACCACGCCATCTACTCAGGACTACTTCTCACACCGAGACAGGCACACAAAATGTCCATCCGAAGAGGCCGCGCAGCCCCCAAACCGGCAATGGTGAGCACTAATGCACACACAACAAGCTGGAGGTCGCGAGCATCCGCAGATTCAAATTGCAAAAGTAGACCCAAATGTGGACTATCCATGGGTTCGGCTTCTATTGTGGTACTGGCTGTAAATCAACACACGACGGACTTCCCCCAGAGAGCATCTCCTACCTCATGAAGAGCACAAGAAAGACACATCAACTCTATCCACGCCCAGCCCGCATCCCGCTCCCGAAGGAAATCATTTACACTCATCATCGATCAACTGACAGACAGCCACAGACAGCCACAGACAGCCCGGTGTCCGCTCCGCTCCTCTGCTTTCCGGGAAAAGGTCTCACTTTTTATTATTATCAAAAGTCTAAAAATGTGAGCATTGGCCATAACCATGTCTCTCAACGCAGCGTTACAGACACCTAGTGGTGCTTTGAAACCTTTTGCATACTACCAATCAGAAACCCACTCAGCTGCAATAATACCGGTCGAAACATATCCAAAGGAAGAGGTATAGAGGAGGGAGCACCATTCCTTCAACCCATCTGGCGCCCTATAAACACATCTAAGCTACCTACCATGGGATGGCATGGCTACTTAACCGCCAATACGACTTTCCAAAATATGGATAATACGCCCCGGCATAACCAGACGCGCTGGCGCGGTAGAAGGCTGGTAACTCGGGTTTGGGTGCTTATGCTTCTCCTCATGGCGACACCCCAATCACTCTCACTCTGCAGGTTGTATTGGGGGTTGCAAACTCCCGTATGCATGTATCATCGTATTAATAGACACTGATGCCTTCAAATGCTTGCCAATGTCGATCTTCGCCCAGTCGACGTTCTATTCACCCCTCCCCCAAGAAAATCCCATTGCCCCTTCCACCATTCCATCGCAACTTTTTCCACCCGCAGTGCTCTCGGCGTACTGTCTCGTCATGTGTAGAGTTCAAAGACATCTCGGCAGGTTTTGCTTGTCGACCGAATACTTGGCGCTTGGCTTTCGAAAAGTTGTACTTATTGGTCCAGCGACCCGAACGCCACCACAAACCTTCTACTCGATTTCCTGTCCGAACGAATAGCGGCCATACATCCTTTGATCAGGCCCGTCAGCCAAGGCCCCCGATTGATATCTACCTGAGCAGTCAACGAAGGCAGGGATGAAGTGGGAGCGAGGACAGGGCATCAAGGACTTGGATCACCACACCAAGACCTCGTTACACAAACAATCCAAGCTGAACTGTTGAACCGGCCATTGGCTGTCAACCGTCTGCCGTCCCTCCAGAGGTTCCGAGCGGCGAGCCGGATGATCTCCATAAAGGGGAAAGCATAAACAAACTCACAAAAGAGCATGTCTCACATGCATGCGGCGAAGAGCTAGTGTCGTCCGGGTGTTGCAGTCAGGATGTTCTCTTCACTCAAGATATTCTTGTCGAGGTACGGCAGATTGACAGGATCGTTAAAAAAACCAAAAAAAACCAAAAACCACATGCGAAAGACAAATTAGAGGCAATATTTCTGTACTTTCCCCTCCTTCCCTCGCCCTCTCTCTTTGTTATCCTTGTCGATCTTCAGAGGCGCTTTTGTACGCAAGATCGTTCCATGCCTCTCGTTGCAGCTCACATCTTGGGTCTACCAGCCTCCGCCATGTTTCCCCTTCCAAGGGCTAGAGCATCCTTTGGGGCTGTGAGACATTGTGAAAGGTTTTTGCCAGAAACAGCAGTCAGACCACCATGACAGCTCTCTGTAGGGACGATTCAAGCATTGTAGCGGCAGTTTGTGTACACGCGAGCATGCGAGCATGCCCAAATTTCCGCTCCTTCTCTGGTGACATCCCGGGGACGATGGTGATCTCACAGAGGGAGCGGGCATTTCCAGTGAAAAGGAGATGAAGGATAATAAAAGATATCATCATGACTGTATGCACAAAAAAGAAGAGCGGCAGAAAGATGGAAAGCAGCCGCACGCTCCATGTGATACACCCTCCTACGCATGGCATCAGCCTGAAGAGGATGCAACCCCGAATTTGGCTGAACCCTGTGGCTTACCCATGACCGCATGCAGTGAACGCCAAAGTGACACTGTTTACTAAGAAAAGAAGACATGACGCTACTTTGGTACATAGTCTAGCCGGCCGTCTTGTGCGAGGATGGGTTGAAAGGAAACTGGACTTGCCTATTACTACCCGTGAACAGCCTCAACCCGTCCGTCCGACTTTCTACTTGGATCGTCTCTCCTACAACTTCCCCACAGGCCTATCCCTTTCTGTCAATGGACCTGGCTCATGCCCCTGCAACAACAACAAACTCGATATGGGGCTATATGCGCAGGTCGACGGCCTCTGCGTCTTCTTTACCTTATTGACAACCTTTACTGTCGCCATTCGCATCTATGTGCGAAGTTCGCTGTGCAGGGGCGCTTTTGGGTGGGATGATGTTATGCTCCTCTTCACATGGGTGAGACTTTCTTGCGGCTCGGACGGTGGCCTCCAAGCGTGACCCTCGGTAGATGCTGAACAGGTTGCTGATGTTAACATCGGTCGATGTAGGCGGGCTTTATGATATGGGTAGGGTTAGCACTCAGATCGATTTCATGTGGATTTGGCACAGACTGTTGGAAAGAGGTATGTTGAGCTCTAGTCCGTTCTGGCGGCTGCATTCAGCCGATGAGCCTTCATGACTGACTAAATGAACCCACGAAACCAGTTTCACACGGCCAAAACAATCGTGTGTTATATCATTAGCGGCACGGTAAAGATCAGTGTCGCCCTCGTCCTTTACCGACTCGACCAACGCCTCTTTGTCCGCATCATCTTGATCAGCGACATAGTTGTGTGCGTTGTCTGGACCATTATCAGTACTCTGGTTCTCGGCCTGGGCTGCCAGTTGATCAGCCCATTCGATTTCGGGGAAAGAGTTTGTGAACCCACAAATTATGTGCAAGAGGCCATGTATGTTGTGTACAATGTGGCCCATGTGTTGATACCTATCGTGATTCTGTGGGGTATCAAGGTCACTGGAAACCTGAAATGGGTCGTGATATCACTGTTTTCCATTGGGCTGCTGTAAGTCGAAGCTCCTTTTTCTCTGGATTGTGTGTGTGTGTGTAAATCAAGCTCGCTAATACAAATATCTCATTAGGGCGGCTGTTGCTGCAGGCATGAAACTTGGCGTGTATATCAAGGCTTTCAACTCACCCGACCATTCACAAGATATCACCTGGTGGCTCGAAAGCCTCGTCTGGACCGTGATCGAGCATGGACTATCCCTCTTTGCTGCCTCGGCACTTGCGATCCGACCCTTCTTTACCATAATTGCGAGACGATTTTCAAAGAACAAAATGCCGATTACGACCCAGGAGACAGAATGGTCAAGGCGCAGCAACTCACTGGCCATGTCGAACGAGCTCAAGTGGCCAGACAGAGCCATGTCTGCAGGGATGACTGGCATCGGTCTCCGCCACGATCACGACCACGACGTGGACTCCGACGAAGAGAATGCTATGCGGCATCCGTCATACACGTCAGACATGTACAACCACAGTATTCGGAAAATGGAGTCGGATTGTAGGACACCAAATAGAGACCGCAACTCGGTTTAAAGCTCGACTGATGCAGGAGAGCTTTGAAAATGAGCAAGTCGAGAAGCGCGGCACATCCTGTGGGATACTGGTTTGCAAGTGCAATTGTACAGCTTCAGCGGTCAACTGCGTTGGACTTGCACCCTGCGATGGCGGTCTATGGAAGGAAGAGGACAACCGCGCAAACAAACCCATCGGAATTATCTGGGCCCTTTAAAAATGATACCAAAAAGGCTGTATATAAGTAGCGGAGCGGGGTTGTTAAAGGCTGAGTGGGTCCATTAATGTCTGTCAACTGTTACAATCTGTGTTAGTGCTGAGCAATAGAGTGGGAGTTCCAACGATTTGGTACATAGACATGAAACTTACAAAGAATATAGAGACGCGAAACTGTTCACAAGAGTGTGCTCTGAGTGTGGTGGACATGGTATCCTGCCAGTTGTTGCAGGTTGGCGATGCTAACGCAGGATCCTGTGCCTGAACGTGGCTAGGCACACGTGATGCCTTGTGCGTCGTAGCAACAGCGTGAGATTCGTATTTTTCCCTGGCTATGGACAAGTCCAAGCCGCGCCGCAGATATCTCTCAGGTGGATAGTATCGCATGCCGCAGGCCCAGCTGACTTTGCCCAATGGTCCTGGTCAAGCACAGCACATGCCAAGGAGACGCAATGGGAGAGTGGACTGGCAATTGGATTCCTCCATCAGGAGCATCTTGGTCACGCTCAGTCGAGAGCCCCCGCGATCGCTCCTGAGATGTGCTCGACGTATATGTATCCAAACGCTCGAGAGGCGAGCAACTGTGCCGCAGACGTTTTCTTCCTTTCTCGGGCGTACCTAGGCAAGCGGAAGGTTCAAAGACATAGCAGGGAGCCTACGCCAGTGCAGACTTAGTGGAGACTGGTCAACGAAACGACCGCCTGATTCTCTCACCGTTTCTGCCGATTGAAGGCAGACAGAAGCTGAGGTGAGGTTGCTTAGCCGGACGAGGAATAGCGGCGGCCGAGCAGCCGAAATCTTGGCCTTTGGATCCGTGCGCCATCGTCGGGACGAGGACGGCTAGATATCGTGGAGTCGCGAATATCGTCAACGCCAGTTTCGCATGTTTCTTTTTCTTGTGCAGAGTGTTGAAGCAAGCAAGAAGCAAGGCATTGCAGAATTGCTGAAGGTAAAGCAAGCACCCGTAGGGTTGACTTCCATGTTCGCTACCGAAGATAATGGACGGTTCCACAAAGTTATAGTGGTTGCATTGCACTTTCCCCAGAAGGGATGTGACCCCTGGATGTACTGAAGCATCCAAGCACCCGCGTACGTCAAGTCTTCTTCTACGCGCTATGATTGGTGCGTCACGAAAGCCGAGCACTAGTCGCGCCGTGCAGCCAATCAGCAGCAGCCACTAATCCACGTCGGCCCCGACCATCGCTCGAAGGTCACCGTCCAAGTCCTCTTCTTTTTCCACCTTCGACATATCCACCTTCGACATATCGACACATCACCACCCAGACTCGACGACACACCGACTGTGCTCTCACCTCAGTCGAACGGAGCAAGCCTTGGCCCTCCAGGGTGAAGCAACAGATTCTTTTCGCCCCAGCTCAATTGATACTTGTAGCTGCTCAGTCTGGCGCCGTCCGCCTTGTCCACGCCCATCACCAGCACAAGCCGAGCTCGTCTCGTCGACGGTCCTCAGCTGCTTCTGCCTCACTCCTTCTGCGATCCTCGCTTGTGCATCTTGTCGACCAGTGCTGTGTGCTGTTTCTCGCCCTTGCATCAAGTGAAACCGAAAAGTGCCGCATCCGTTCCCCTCGGCCCGTGCAGTCGTCCACGAAGAATCCACTTAACGCGCACTGCCGCCATCTTCTCGCGAAAGTCGCACGTCGCACGCGTAAAACCGGGATCCGCTATCGATATCTGCTTCCTCTCCACTCCTGGACAAAGCCACTCTGGTCAGCTTAGCTCTGTCAAAATCCTGCTCACGTACGCTCCTCTCTCTCTTCCTCTCGCCCTGTCAAGACTGCTCAACCACATCACCAAAAGACCTCGAATGCGACCTGGTGCTTCTGGCACAGAATCGTCATCCCCTTCTGCACCAGCCAAGGCCGTCCGTCTCACTTGCCACCCTGTACATACTCACACACTGTAGTGGCCGCTTCCAGAAACACCATCCCTTGTCTGATCCCACCTCGCAGCAGCCTGCAGACGCCCTCCTCCTGCCGCCTGTCCTATCAGCGTCACTAGCTGCGCATCTCGCCATCTGCAAGCACTTTGCTGCTTTCTTGTACGACACAACCAGCAGCCAGAGCCAGCAGCCAACAAGCAGCGGCCAACGCCCGCTCCAGGGGTTCCATCCATCCATCCATCCATCCAACTCTGCACTGCAGACACTCTCAAACCCCGTCTGCTGCCATCGATTCGCACTTGGCCGGCTCGACCTCGACCTCGACCTCGACCACGCCCTCCCTCACCAGGACATCTGCCCTCTCTGCTGAGACTTCAGCACTCACCTGCCGCTGATCTTTTGCCCAAGAAGGCCCCCTCAATCCTCGCGCCTCTTTCGGTCGTTTTCTGCTGTTTCCTCTCTTTTCTTCTGCTCATCACCCCAGAGTCTCGTCACACAGAGACACCGTCTGTCTCTTGTCCCACCGTTCCAAGCACTGTATTGTGGCAGCACGCTGTAAGCCGTCGCGGCTGTTGGCACCCTGGCCGTAATAAGTCGACACTCTCCCACATAGGCCCCTTTTCCTCCCGACTCTCTGCCTAACTGTTGGAGAGTTCCTCTTCTCTTCCTGCCTTTTTCCTCGGTTTCAAGGGGAATTTCGTGAGAATTGAACATTCGTGGGCCATACCGCCAGTCGTTCATTCCTTGGCGCCCACACAAGTCGACTTGATCTTTCGGCTCCACAGTCGACCCTCAACATCCTCGTCGAATTTCGACTCCACACCAAAGCATTGACCAGGCTAGGGAGCGTGCGATCCGCACCCAGGTCCATATCTGCAGCTTCTGACCGACCGGCCACCAACAAGCGCCAATCGGAGTTTCATTGCACTGCGCTTCTTTCTTTCCACGCATTACACATTGTTCGTGCGTCGAGCCAGCACAAGCAAGAACAGAGAGTGTGTGTGCTTGTTTGTATGCATTGACTTCTGTCGGACTCGACTCCATTATCTCGAACACAATGGCTGCCGTCATCCGACAACCATTCGCACCCCTTGACGGGTCGCGGCTGCAGAGCTTGGCCAGCACCAAGAATGTACAAAGCTGTCAGTAACCAATCTACCTACCTGCTGCAGCCTTTTCATTGCGGACTCTTGCCCTTCACCCTTCTTCTTCCCACAGCATGGTCGGTCGACCTGGCCCTGAATGCTTTGGCTGGTTGAGTACCAGTGTCCTAGCATGAAGCAAGTCTTGCTGACCTGACGTAGCCATCCCCGCCTCATCTCCCAGCAAACGCAAGGTCACCGACCTCCTCAACCTTACCGACTTCGAGAACGTCGACCCGACCCTCTTCTTCTCTTCGAAGCGTGCAAAGTCTAGATGCGATGGCTCCGTCAAGGACTCACTCAAGCCTGCCGTTTACCGTCTGACCAAGTCGTCTTCTGCCCCTACTGTGTGTGGCAATAACAAGGAGGCTCTCTCCAACCACACCCCGCTGAAGGCTTCCGCAGCCCGCCCGCGAACCATCCTCCAGCCCAAGTCGCCAGCCAAGAAACTCCAAAGAAGCCAGTCAAAGCTCATTTCTACTCCTCTTTCAGCGCCCGCGGGCCGCTCGCCCACACGAGGAAACAAGCGGATTGGACTGCTCAACCGTAATAGGGTTGGTCGCGTGGACCCACCGTTGTTTAACCTCTCCACTGCGCCCTTCTCTCTGACGGCAGCTGTCAAGAGCACTCGGCCTAGTTATGCCGCCCGCTCGTCGCTGTCTGTCAAATCTGGCAGCAGTCTATCTGACAATGTCTACGCTTCGTCCAGCATGAAGCCATCTTGGTTCTTTGACATTCATGAGGATACACCAGAACAAGAAATGACCAACTTGCTGCAGCACAGTACTTGCCTACTGGACATTAGCAGCGACGAGGAGACCGGAGAGAGGTCACGCCGCCAAAAGGGCGAAGCACGTGGCAAGGAGAACATTCCACCTGCAGACGACATGTCTCAAACTTCAGCTCGTCGGCCAGCAGCCATTACTTCTGTCACCGCAGGTGGTATGGATTTGGAGAAGCCTCGCGTGGCATTGGGCGACCTGAATGTGGAAGAATTCTACGCCAAGGGCGTTGACTCCTCCGATGTAGTCATTGTCCCGGGCGACGACGAAGACGGAATTGTCCTCGAGGGCGAGCAGGCACCAGAGCCATCAGTTGCAAAGGCGAGCAGCCCTCTGGCTGGCAAGTCGACCGTCGTGGAATCCGAGGACAAGCCTGAAGCTGAAGCTCCGACTGTGGCACTTTGCCAGCCCATTGAGGGCACTGGCGAGAGCTTTGAGCTTTGGGAGAGCTCGAGTGCTAAGGAAGAGGAGGAATGACAATGCCTGACGGACTTTGTTGGTGCGTGGTGAAGCAACCACTTTCTTCTCCGATTGATTGATTGATTTCTCCTTGTCTTGAGATTTATAGCGAGTTCAAGTGGCGTTACAAGGGCTTGACTTTACAGGTGTTAAGGCGTTATGCTTTTCCTCTTCATATTATAACGCTAATCGGGAGAGCATCTGGTTCCGACATGGCAGAATGGCTCAAGATGTGCTCTCAGACGGATGGCTTGATGGATTTGATTGACTTCACATGAGCATGACGCCTCCTTCTTGGCTTCAGTTGTTATTGTTGGGAGTGATTCGATATAAAATGCCTTGCCCTCAAGGCTTATGTTACGTGGCTCCTGTAAAAGGTCGAGCAACCAAAAATATGTCATTCTTGTCCTTACTTGGGTGCTTGGAGTATATGGGAATATCGAACGTGATCGTATAAATTGTGACCAGCCTGACAATTCGCCGGTGCTCAGGTCAAGTACCAAAAAATACTATTTCGCTTTTTCTTGGTTTAAGCAAATGCTCAAATGTCCAAAAGCCTGGATCGAAGCCTCACTGCCAGTGGCTCGCACTCGTTGGTGACAGGGAACTTGAAGCTCAACAAGCAGCTGGACCAACCTTGGAAGAACCGGGAGGGGGCCCCTGCCCCGCCAAAATCGCGTCACAGCGCGTCCTTTGTCCGCTCAACCACGTCTCTCTTTGCATCCATCAAATCGAATAGCCATTTGCCAGCAAAAGAATTCGCAACTTCCACACAAAGGGCCTAGTAAATCGTTCTACGCTTCCATAAATTTGGCTTCACAGCACACATTCCCTTCTGGCAAGCCGGCAGTCAACGAATGACAGCACCTTCTCCACCGACAACAAGAAATCACGGCCAAAAGAATCAACCAGACAGACAGACAGACAGACAGACAGACAGACAGACAGACAGACAGACAGACACATTCAACGACAAGAAAGAGGACAGCAACAATGGCGACAAATTTCGACGCTTCGCCGCAGCAGTCCTCCGTCACCAGAGGCGCATTCATCGTGCTCGAGGGCTTGGACCGCAGTGGCAAGACGACTCAGGCCGAGTTGTTGCGCGAGAGGCTGCGGCGGGAGGGCGTGGTGGTTGAGGCGGCGCGGTTTCCTGGTTGGTGATGTTTTCCATTTCTGTCTTTCTACCCCCTTTTTTTCTCTCTCTTTTTTCGCGTGAAACGTATCTTGATTATTACTTTCGAGTATAGTCTTGTTGGGCGTGTTTGGCTCATCGAGATGGTGGATGGTGCGAATCAGTTACGACGACTGGTCCAAGGAACGAAGCGAGCGAGCTTCATTTCTGTAATTTGGCATTGGATGTATATGATCTGTGAAGGAGTCAGGAAAACAAGCGAGATGCCGGTGTGAGATGGCCTCGAGTGAGTCCTAAGCAGACCAAGACGGATCGGATCCATCTCCTCGCTACAGTTACCCTTTCGCCGACATTATCCATCAAGCTCTCTTCCCCTTGCTTCCCAGCAAAGCAGATTACTAAACGTCGTGCACGACTCCAGATCGCACAACCCCCACCGGCCAAATCATAAACACCTACCTCACCTCGTCCTCCTCCGCGCCACTGCCTGACCAAGCAATCCACCTCCTCTTCACCGCCAACAGATGGGAAGCCGCGCCACAGCTCACCAGTCTCCTCAACGATCAACACACCACCGTTGTGAGCGACCGGTACTACTACTCGGGGATGGTCTATTCTGCCGCCAAGGAGAACCCAGCCTTGACGCTCTCGTGGGCGCGGCGACCTGAGGTAGGCCTGCCCAGACCGGATCTGGTTGTGTTTCTGGACTTGGATGGGGAGGAGGCACGGCGGAGAGGTGGCTGGGGTGAGGAGAGGTATGAGAAGAAGGAGATGCAGGAGCGGGTCAGAGAAGTATTCTGGGTTCTGGCTGGCAAGAAAAAAGGCAGAGAAGATGAGAGCCCAGAGGATGAAGCGTTCAAGGAGGAGAGGGAGGATTTGGTGGTTGTTGATGCGGGTGGGAGCGTGGAGAGTGTCGCAGAGGAGGTGTGGAAGGTGGTGGAGAAGAGGATACGCGAGGTTCATGGTGGACGGGTTGGACGAGAGGTCCGCAGGGTGTCGTAGATGATGAGTATCGTGGTCCAGTGGAATCCATTGACATCAAATACAGCATTTCCACGTATTCGAGATGTAATCTTCTCAACACGCGATCTTGAAGATGAAGCACGCACATGTTCTGGTGACGCTCTCACCTGTTCTGGTGACGCTCTCACCAGCCAATCCAAAATGTATTGACAATATATCGATATGGAGGTAGACAACCATATCATGACGACGGGGCATGATGAATGCCAAGGTGCAAAGCTGTATGTGCAACGCCGTCCGTCCAGTCCTCCCAGAACGCCATACCATACGCTTAGGAAAAAAAAGGAAAAAAGGAAAACCCAGAGTGCTCCTGTGTCCAATAGATAACGCGAGTCTCTGAGTGGTATCGCTTCCAATCTGCCTCCGTTGATTAATGAGTTGATCATTCTGTTCACTCTCGAGGCTGTGTATGTTTTCTTCTTTCATATTTCTTCTTTCTCTGTCTTTTGTCTTTTTCGTTTTCTTTGTCGGGGGATCCCTCGTGTCTTCAATCCCAACATGCGTCGACTGAATATAGGTAAGAGACACACGCGAGCGAAAATGATGTTGCCATCACCTGTTGATGCCAATCAGGTTCAAGAACTCCATTCTCGTCTTTTCTTTGCGCTCGAAGCAGCCAAGCACACAGCTGGTGATAGTGCTCGCGGTTGTCTTTTCCACACCGCGCATGACCATGCACAGATGACTTGATTCCATGACAACGGCGACGCCTTGGGGGTTGAGAATCTCCATGATGGCGTTAGCGACTTCCTTGGTCAGACGTTCTTGGATCTGAAGGCGGCGGGCAAACAGCTCGGCAATGCGGGGCAGTTTCGATATGCCAATGACGTTCTTGTCGGGGATGTAGCCAATGTGCATCTGTCACGGTGTTGGAAAGATCAGCCACGATGCTGGAGAAGCGCTAGTGTCGAATTACGAGAGGGCGGCTCGACGTACCTTGCCAGTGAACGGCACCAGGTGGTGCTCGCACATGCTAAAGACCTCAATGTCCTTGACAATGACCATCTCGTTGTGTCCCTCCTCAAAAATGGCGCCATTGACGATATCCCGCACATTCTGCTGGTAGCCCTTGGTCAAGAAGAGCATTGCCTTGGCATACCGCGACGGCGTCGCAAGCAGACCCTCGCGATCAACGTCCTCGCCTACACACTCCAGGATGGTGCGCACAGCATCGCACATCTTGGCCAGGCGCTTGTCGGCTTGCTCCTGCGTCTCATCAAGACGCTCGCGCGTGCCTCTGCTGGGCCGCGAGAGTCCGTCAAAATCAATCACGGGGCTCGGCGACCGCGTGACGGTTCCGACTTTGGCTGCGCCAGCGGCGCTGCCAGTCTCCTCGCCGCCGACGCTACCACTGCCCTCCTCGCGAATGGGAGCGACCTTGCTGCTGCTGCTGCTGTGCTTGGACTTCTTGGACTTCTTCTTGGGCTGGGGCTCTGGGACGTCGCGCGGGTCGCGGGCTGGGGCGCTGATGCTGCCGCGGCGCTCGTGGCCGCTGCTGCCGTTGAAGGTGGACTTGCTGCTGCCGTGGTGCTTGCGCTTCTTGGTGGAGGACTCGTCGCCGGCATGGTGGCGCTTGCGCCGGCTTGAGTCGGAGGAGCTGGCTACGCTTGCTGCGTCCATGGCTGCTGTACGGCGTGGGAATCGAGGATGATTGAGGAGAGTAGAGGTTGCGAGATAGCCACGTAGACGCTTTGGATTGCGTTCAGGACGAGAAAGGTGTCATGGGAACGAAGGCGCTGGAGCTGCAACAGCAAGCATTAGCCAAGTCGCAGCGGCAAGCAAAACCAAAGCGGAGCCAGAGAGGGAAAGTCAGGGTCTCTACCTCGCTTGACTCGATCTGGATTACTACTAGCCAGGCTAGCTAGGCAAGAATTGGCGTTCGACTCGTGTAATGGAAATTCAATTTCAAGCCGAGCCAAACAGGCGCAGCGCAGGCGTAACGGCGTGCAGTGGAGACAAGAAGGGGACAAGTTGAGAGGATCAGCCGGTCTGCCGGTCTGCTGGACTGAGCGAAAGCTATCTGGGTGTATGTATATACACACACACATATATATATATATTTCGAGATTGGGTCTGCTTGCCAATTCTTTGTCTGAGTGCTGTTGTTGGTTTGCGACGGCGAGCAGCGAGCAGGGAGCTGGCGAGAAAGAAAAGAAGAAAAAAAAGTCGCCGATGCTGGAGCCGAAGTTGGGGCTGCGGGGGTCAGGTTCCTGCATCGGCCCTGCTACAGGTCCCACTGACGTCTACCGCCCGCTCACTGAACGGGCCGGGTTCCAGGGCGTCCAGCAGTGTTTGCAGCCTTTGCAGCGGCCCGGCTATAGCGGGGTGCAAAGGCAATGAATGGTCTGTCAAGTCCAGGTGTTTGGTACCTCCGACGAAGACGATAAGCTGATAAGAAATGGTACTCCCACCCCTGTCGCTTAGCCCATTCTGGCCGACGTCAATTGCACCGCCAACGCGCCTGCAGTCAGTTCACCCTCTTCCATCAACATCAAACACCAACGCGCCAACCACACCCGAAAGACCGCCTTTTCGACAACGGACCGAACCCCAAGAGCGCACCTCTTGCTTCTGGCCCTGCGTACGAAGATAGATAGACGCAAACACAAGTTCACATCATCGTCGCCAGGATGAGCTCTCCACCCTACCAGAGCCAGTCCTCGCCGCCCGCCCACTCGCCGCCCAATCCCGCAAATGCTCAGCTTCCCAACACTACCTCCTCCAACCGGAAACGCGTCGCTGGCGATGCGGGACCAGCGCCTGCTCTCAAGCGCCGCAAGGCTTCCGTCATGTCCATCGCCTCGACCGGCTCCGCCCATCCCCTGCGCCAGACCTCGTTTCCACCCGAAGAATCTCCCTTTGACGCTCGATCTCCCAGCGTCGGGCCCATCGACAATGCCGACAATGTGAGCATGATATCCGGCTCAGCTGTCTCTGTGACTGGCGGCGGCGGTGGTGGTGGCGGTGGCGGTGGCAGCGGTCGCGTCCCCAAGAAGCGGGGCAGGAAGAGCAAGGCCGACAAGGCGCGTGAGGCTGCGGAAAAGGAAGGCACACCAAGCGTGGTTGGTGGGAGAGCCATGACGGTCGCGAGCGGCAGGAGCGGTGCTGGTGGTGCTAGGAGCGCCATCGACGGCGAGGGCCCAGACGACGACGAGGAAGATGAAAAGGACATCAAGGCCAAGATGGGTGTGGCCCAGTTCGAGCGAAGCAGAGAGGAACGCGAAGAGGAAAAGCGATTGCGGTTCATGCTGGTGCAACAAATGGATGCCGACCAAGCCGAGAGATACGAGATGTGGCACGCAGCCAAACTGACCGAAGCCACAGTCAGGAGGGTTCGTTCTCAGCCAATGACATTCCTCATCACGCAAAGGGCTTCTGGAACTAACATGCTCCTTCAGATTGTCAATGCCACGGTCTCGCAGTCTGTGCCAGCAAACGTCTGCAAAGCTATGCAGTCTGTCGCCAAGGTCTTTGTGGGCGACTTGATCGAAGCATCGCGCAAGGTGCAGTCCGAGTGGGTCACCAAGGCCAACGAGCCACAAGCCGAGCCTGGCGTCAAGTACCCAGAGTGGCCCTACGAAGAAGATGAACACATCGCAGAGCCTCAGGACGGTCGACCGCGGTCTATTCATCCCAAAGCAAAGCCTAAAGAGCCCCTACGTGGTGCTTTGCGGCCTGACCATGTTCGCGAGGCTTGGAGGCGCTACAAGAGCGGTGCCGAGGGTGGCAACGTGGGCAACCTCGGTCTCTGGCATAAGCAGCAGAGCAGTGGTGTGGAGCGCTTTGGTGTCCGAACGGGTGGCCGGCGCCTGTTTAAGTAAATGGGCTCGCTACTTTGGGGCTTCAACATGGTTTGGAGCCTACCCTGAGCTGCGAGACTTGTTATCCTGAACATTCAAAACTCACGGCCCGGCTGGCAGTATTTTCTTCTGACACTTTCTGCAGGCAGAGCTACGCCGGACGGCTTGATTCAATAATTTTAATGATACCCTCCAGATTTACTCATCAGCTAGGATGTCTGAGCACGAAAGCCTATGGTGAACATGATGCATGATCGCCGACCTCGATCATTCTACACGATAGTGGCCCCGACTTGTACCCAGCGGACAAGTGGCTTGATCAATAATGAATTATGCTATGACGAGGCAATACGAGCACAGTGTACTCATGAATCGAAGGCCGGCTGTTTTTCTTTTCTTTCAAAAAGGCATTAGGATTCTTTATTTTTACTCCATGATCTTGCGTTCTACCCAAACTCCGATTCCTGGAATTTAACACTGCCTTGCCTCGTACCGCTCACTGCTCCTGGCCCCTACTATTTATATCAGCTTCTCCTCTCCCTTGGCTGCCAATGGCTTCCTTCCAACCATCAAGAACATGGGTGTAAACAATCTTTCCTTGCCACCCAGAACCAGCGCCTCAGCCGCTTTAGAAAGACTGTCACCCGTCTTCTTGGTGCCTGGTGGTGCCAAACGCAGTGTCTCGAGCGTGGCCATGAAGTTGTGCGCCAACCAACGGCCCCATCTCGTCATGCGAAACGTGCCCATGACATCCCACATATTGTTTGCGTACCGCCAGCCACTACCATCGAGCGGCCAGTACCACGGCGCGAGATCCTCGCCATTCACAAATCGCTCCGCCAGGTCCTCGACCTCGAGCAGCTCAAATCCAGCCGCCTTCATGGCCTCGATCGCCACCTCGGCTTTGACCATATTTGCAATGCCATCCCCTTGCTCGATATCCAATCGACACTTGCGATGCTCCAAGTTGTCATGATCGTACCGATCCGTCATGACCCATTCATATACGCCAAACACACCTCCCGGCTTCAACACCTTGAAAATCTCACTATACACCCCCTCCAGCCTGGGCGCATGCACCGTCGCCTCGATCGCATACACGGCATCAAACGACTCCTCTTCAAATGGCAACTTCATGAAATCCCCTACCACGAACCGGCAGTTACCCGCGAGGCCATCTTGCTCCGCGTACCGCGTCGCCCGCTGCACCTGGTACTCGTTGATGGTGATACCCGTAACATAGGCTCCCGTGAACTTGGCAATTTCCCGCGCGGGGCCGCCGACGCCGCAGCCGACGTCGAGGACGCGCATCTTGGGCCGGATGCCAATCATGTGCGCGAGATAATGCTCGTGGCGGGCAATGGCAGCGGCAAAGGCCTCGCGGGCGCCGAAGCGGCAGAAGTGGAAGGACTGGCACCAGCCGTACTCGTAGAAGTCGGTTGCGAGGTTGTAGTATTGGCGCGTCAGAGCAGCATAGTCTTTTGTACGGCTCTATTTGGTTTATGTCTGGTCAACAGATGTGGTGGAATTGTGGTTGGGTTTTGCGCGAGACGCTCGAGTTTACCTCGCACGATGGCAAGGGTCAAAAATTAGTGTGCAGACTTACAGCTCGCGTCTCCTCGGTTTCGTCTTTTGCTTCTTTGTTGTCCCAGTGCTGGAAGTACTCGTCCACTGCGAGCTGCTGTGCTTCCTTGTCCTTTTTCAGCATGGCTGAGAAGCCGGCTTCTGTCTGGGCGGTGCGCTTGTGCATGATGTTTTCAAACGTCATGTCGCTTGCGAGCACGACTTGGTGAGTTGATGCCATCTTGTATTCTGTTTTCCTTTATTTCTCTGCGTGTGTTCTGGACCAAGGCCAAGTGTGACTTTCTGAAAAGGGAGTGTGGACGTTGATGATCTGTTGAGAGATGCTTGGCTCGGTATTCGGCTCGCGGTGCTTATGGAAAGATAATGGATAGTCTGAAGAGAGAATTTACCACCAAAATTGATGAACTTATTGTACTTCTCTTGACCACCATCACATGGAACGCCATATACAGCACTTTACTTATACACGACACCCAACCCAGCTTCGCATTGTCTCGTATTGCTGAGGATTCGTTGAACCCGAGTACCAGCCGGAATTGACCAATCGCGTGTAAGTAAATACGGATACGGAGCATAATACGAATACGATTGCGAAAACGCTTGCGACTTCGACTCAACAGTCCCTTTTTCAAGCGCATTCCTTTGGGATCCGGTCATCGAAAGCAAACCAGCTGGGGCAACGCAGGAGGTTTGATATGTGACTTAATTTCACAATTTGACATGAGTATGAATGTTTGGGAAGTTGAGATTCGATAGTCTGCTTTAGAAAGCGGTCTGGTTGCTTGGATGCGTGGGGTGTACGCTGTGTTTGTGAACTGTGAGGGAAGTTGTGCACACTGGAAGACATAAATCTTGATGCGGACGGTGATGCATTTGTGGCTATCACCTCTTGCTGTGGCTGCTTAGACTGGCCTCAACTTCATGTGTTTTGTTTTATTTGATGGGAGACCACCGTCTATGCATCTCCACATGTACAGTAAAGGCATATGTGAGGAATTACCATTGTGACCAACTGGTGAGAACAGGACTACTTTGGGGCTCTTGAATCCCTGGGCTTGTCATTGTATATTCCCACTAGATAAGGAGGAGGACCAAGAGACGGAAAGAAGGGCTAAACAAGAACAGAGGGGGTGACGTGAAGCCAACTCGGCAGCTTCTTGACACACAGCTTGGGCATGGTTGGCCATCTTGGCTACAACAGCTGTAAGCTGTTCGTCGGCACGACTGCGTCTTAAGATCACGGTCAGTCGTGCACATCTAGATATCTCAATGAGATTGGATTTTACACTTCAATGCTGCTTGTATATGTAGTGGCTGCATTGCGCGCCTGACCTATGCGAAGGGCCCGCGAAATCCCTTCGATATTTGTTACGCCAAGGGCCAAGTCTGAGCATACTCCTGACCCGTTTGCTGAGCATACAGTCGCATGGAACAGCAATCTGTATTACTGCACAAGACACACAGTCGAGATCCATATAGCAATGCTCAGTACACATGGTTATATCAATGAAAGGCGCGAGCCTCCGTCTGGGATCTCCATACGAAACTAGGCATGAGGAGAACCCAAATCTCAAAAGAACACCCAAGACAGATAGAACATTCCGGACTCTGGATCCTATAGATGACAGATATACCAGCGAAGAGTGTGTGGAGCGTAAGGATATTGCAAGAGGCGCGTAAAAAAAGGAAAAAGGAAAAAAAGAAACAAGACACCGTGATGAATGACTCCATGGATGCGGGAGTTGTTAGGCTGTGATCGATTGGACTTGGTAGTGAATTTTCGAATGTCCCGCCTTGCTTTTGTCCTCACTCAAAGTGCCCACTTCAAATTATCTACTATCATAGAAGTCTTGTAAGATTGAGCATGTTGTGTGCTCGTAGTGTAGTGTGACAAAACCAAATGATAAACCAATGTCGTATTTCCGGGACAAGACAGCCTTTTTTAACTTCCTGAGAGCATTTGCTGGTACACCACCATGTTCAGGCCAAGTTATGACCTAATTCCTGGCACGTATATCCACAAGAACGGTAGAATGGCTCTTCCTTGGAGTCATTATTCAATCTTTGTTTTTACCAGACCAAAGTATTTGTGGCACAAATCTCGAGGGAAGACCCAACCAAGAGCGAGATTGGCCTGTCTCAGTAACGATCACGTCCGACTTCTGCATTGTATTACATGCATAAACATCGAAACGAAAAGACTGACAAACGACTGATACATCGTTGACATGCAGTCAGTCATTGAGGGTTAAGTCGGTGACACAGGCTTCAAGGAAGGTGCCGATAAACAATTATTTACGCCACAAGACACTCGAGTTTCGAGACACGGATAACTTCAAAAGGATGTGGAGCTTTGCAAGATTATAAGATCTGGCCGATAACGACCTCTTTAGGGATGTTCCAGAGCAAGATGCTGTCGTGGCACTCGAGACAAACGAGCATCTCGCACCTGTGTGAAGTTGAGAATCATCATGATGTATACAAAGCTAGGTCATATCTGTCCCAAGCTACCAGCAAGTGGGAAGACGGGGTTTTGGATGGTTTCGAGTCATTAAAAGTCTCGAGCAACATGAAAATGTTCCCATCCCATAACAGCATAACGGATCTCGCCAAGTCTGTCAATCAATCCACTTCTAGGAGGATCAACTATTTGTGACTTTACGACCATGATCACATACTATGACGGGCTCATGGAAATCATGGACAGGAATTCCGGCAAGAGACTGTTCTACACCCTCAAGAAAGTTTCGAGTCTACGACGAACTCTGTTTCCCTTTTGTTGAAAATCCTTGCCGACCCAAGCCGTCGGGACGGGACAAGCTTTTTCAGATCAACTGCCAGACCGTCTGAAGCTGATTTGTGCTACGTGAACAGTGTTGGTTTCTCTTTGTTGGGTCCTTTTTTTTTTTTTCTTCTTTTTTTTCTTCTTCTTTTTTTTCTTCTTCTTCTTTGGTCCTTGTATAACCTCCAGTCCAAACACGACTCCCCGGAGTTAGGCTGTGTTAACGACCAGAAATCTCCGAGCGATGCTTCCGGTTCGTCTAGTTTTCCTTCTCGTTGCTGATCATCAGGTAGCTGCAGCGCCAAGAAAAAAAAAACAAAAAAACTTAGTCGCCGTCGTAACACGATGGCACATCACGGCTCAATAATGGCTGCACTTTGGTTGCCGCTTCTGCCACGTTGACGTCTTGGGTCGTCGCCACGGGGTCACACCGTACTAGACGTGTATGACATGAAACCACGAAAAGGTGTGCACATCAAGAGTCGAGTGAAATACACGTGCGAAGTAGTCAACGGATGATACAAGGTTCTGAACCTTCTTCTGGCCAGGTCACCGTCGTGCGTCTTGATTATCAATGGCCGCTCTGTGATGCTGGTTGAAGGCCCTCTGCAGCAATCGGACTGAACGTGATTTATCAAAGTGAGGAATAGAAAGCCAAAAGGCTGTCGTTTCAACATCAAGAGGTACTCGAATATCGAATTGGCCCATCTCCGGGCCATCCATTGTCTATCTGATAATCAACATGAGATCCTCCAAGCCTCGTTAGTGAGCGAGATGTTGTACAGTGGACATTGGTTATAAATCAAGTCATTTCAGATTATGCAAGCACACGCAGTAAGCAAGAAGCACGCAAGATAGTCCACGGTAGAACGCAAAGGAGCTACAAGAAATGCACAAAGGAATCCCCCTCCCCCCCCCCTCGGGGTTTCAGCCCTATGTACGCAAGTACTGATGGAGAAACGCTTATTTTACCATGGATTTATCAGCAAGTGGATTCTGAGCAAAGAGCTAACGAATAACTAGGGTAACGATTGCGGATTGCCAAGGAGCTTGGTTGCTCACGACGGAATTCAGTTGGTTTCTGTTCTCTTGTTGACTAGCGTGCATGGGCAAAAATGAATGCGTTATGGTGGTCAGATCAAATATGTCTGGCGCTCTTTCGGCCACCCCTTTTCTTGACTGATAAGTCTAAGTGAGAATTCCCCCTTTCCTGAAGAACGTCTAGGAGCTCAGATTTGCGGCAAGAGAATCAAGCGTCAGCACAGCAACACGTAGCCACGCGTAGCTTGAGAGAAACGAGTTGAAAGGAGTGCGACGCATGCATCATGGATCGAATACGACGCAGCCAATGGAGGTTGAATATAACATAATAAGCAGCCCTTGCGGGAGCCATGGAATCCTCGGGACAAATGAAGGACGAGATGGTTGTTGATGAGATGCCAGCTTCGTGCTCCGCTGTTGACTTGTTGACCCGACTGCATCTCGGCAATCCATCACATGCTCTCGAGTGGGAACAATTTCTGCGAGACGTCTGCTATAGCGTACCGTGACGGTAGGATAGACATGCCATGTTAGTTCCGCTCCTGATAGTGCTGATCATATGCATGTAGTGCGATTGGCAAAGCAAATGGCGTAGGGAGAGGCATCTAGTACGTGCGAGGCTGAGCGAGTATACACTTACATACATGCTCTGTAAAACCACGCCAGATGTTCATTACTGCAACGCGATATCAGCACAACTGATGCTGCCATCTCAGCCAAATATCTTTCAAGAATGTTCTGAACCTGGTCTGGCAAGCCAGCGCGCCGCCGCTACTGGCTGACGCTAAAGATGTTAGTTTGTTAGGACGGGATGACTCTTATGCCGAAGCATAACGCAACGCAAAGACAATATTGTGCCCCTGCTCTCATTCCTCCGTTGTCCGACCCGGCGACAACACAGCCATATCTCCGCTGCGCCATGGATCTCTTCTTGGTGTCACCCTCGATTGCAGTTGCAGGACATGCCGTATTCGTGGACAGTCCTGGATGAGTATATAACAATGTGGCTTCTTCAGGTATTCCATGAGTCTGGTGCTCGCCTTGTCCATCCTCAACCTCAGCCTCGCCTATCCATTGACGTCTCAACATCTGGATATCATCTTGTTTTGCAAATGACAGATTGTCCATACCCTTGACTCTTTCGAGACATATACGCACGATCAAATACGACTTCTTTCCAACAAAGAAAGAGACAAGCCACCACCATGGGTGATCTGGGACAGATTCCCGAGGACAGGGAAAAGCAGTCAAGGACTGATGGAAGCGACTTTGACAGCAGCTCAACGCGAGCACCATCAACACCGCCGGCGATGGATGCCGAAAAGTCAGATCTGTCCACACACAAGAAGAGCCTTGACACGCCTGACCAACCGTCGTCGGCCGAAGACTCGGACGAGGCTCACAATTCCGAGGAATACCCTACAGGCGCCCGGCTCATCTTCATCGTGGTGGCCTTGGTGTTGAGTATCTTCCTTGTTGCTCTCGACATGGTAAGAGGTCCTTCAACCAATTGTGCATCGGCGTAGCAAAAGGATAGTTGCTGACTGGCGAGCCTCCTACCACAGACCATCGTGGCCACTGCCATTCCCAAAATCACCGACGAATTTCATGGGCTCCAAGACGTCTCGTGGTACAGCTCGGCCTTCTTCATGACACTTGGCGGCTTCCAGTCGGCCTGGGGCAAAGCATACAAGTACTTCTCGCTCAAGACGACCTTCCTGCTGTCCATCTTCATTTTTGAGCTTGGCTCGCTCATCTGCGGCGTGGCTCCCACCAGCACTGCTCTCATTATCGGCCGTGCTATTGCTGGTGTCGGCGCAGCTGGCATTGGCTCTGGTGCATACACCATCATTGCCTTTTCGGCGAATCCTAAGCAGAGGCCCATGTTTACTGGTATTGTTGGTGCTAGCTATGGTATCGCTTCCGTTGTTGGTCCTCTTGTAAGTCTCTTGCCACGTCTCCTGGCCCACTCACAAACCAACCTATACATTCTCTGTTCTAACCTCTACCGTCCGCGTCTAGATCGGAGGAGCCTTTGCCGATAAGACCACCTGGCGCTGGTGCTTCTACATCAACCTCCCCATTGGCGGCCTGTCAGGCCTCACCATCCTCCTCTTCTTCACAACCCCCAACGCCGCCAAGCCAGTCGTGGCGCCCCTCCGCGAAAAGCTCATGCAAATGGACCCCCTCGGCATAGCCCTCATCATGGGCGCTGTCATCTGCTACATTCTGGCCCTGCAGTACGGCGGCCAAACGCACCCTTGGAACTCCTCCGTCGTCGTCGGCCTCCTCGTCGGCTTCGTCCTCATCGCCGTCACCTTCGTCGTCTGGGAATGGTACCAGGGCGCCCGCGCCATGATGCCTAGCCGCCTTGCGCGCCACCGCGTCTACCTCGTCTCCTCGCTCTTTGCCTTCTTCTTTGCTGGCGCCTACTTCCTCCTCGTCTACTACCTGCCCATTTACTTCCAGAGCATCGACAATGTCAACCCGACGCAAAGCGGTGTCCGGAACCTGCCGCTCATCTTGGCCGTCACTGTTGCGACCATTGCTAGTGGTATCTTGATCAGCTCGACAGGCCTCGCTGCGCCCACCATGGCCGGCGGTGCTGCGCTTGCTGTGGTGGCTGCTGGTCTCATATTCACTTTGGACATTGGCTCTTCCAACGGGAAATGGATCGGCTACCAGATTCTCGCTGGTCTTGGTTGGGGTCTTGCTTTCCAGGTTCCCATCATCACTGGCCAGGCTGTGAGTCCGCCAGAGGACCTGGCTGAGGTGACTGCCATGATCTTGTGTAAGTCATCGAACCTCATCCCTGCGTCACACTGATTATTTGAAATATTCTTTTTTATTTTTACCAAAGCAGCATGCTATTCTCGTATCACAAACGAAACAAGCCCGCTAATCCACACCATCACAGTCTTCCAAACAGTCGGCGGTGCATTCCTCGTCTCCGCCGCCCAGTCCGCCTTTGTCAACATCCTCCTCAAGAAACTGCCCTTCACCGCCCCAACCGTCAACCCAGCCACTGTCATCGCAACAGGCGCCACCGAGCTGCGCGCTGTCTTCACGCCCGAGCAAGTCCCCGGCGTCATTGCAGCATACATGGACGGGCTGAAGATATCATTTGTCATTGCGTTGGGCGCAACATGCATGGCGTTTGTCATTGCCTTGTTTTCCAAGTGGCAGAGGCTGAACAGGGACGCTATCACTACTGGTGGCGTTGCTTGAATTTCCTCGCATCCATGACCCTACCAGAAAACGTGGAAAGGGTCTGGAAGCGATTATAGATTAATCCCGTCGACTTATTTCAGGATGGTGCGTAAGGGTACCTCAATACATGCTATAGATGTATTTCTTTTTTTTGTTTGGCAGAGGGAAGAGGAAGAATTGCAATGATACCTTTGGGATATGACGGACGCAGAGAGTCAGACATGAACGGCTCTGCGAATTGTGGTATAGAAGACCTAGATCAGCACCCAGCGCAAGCAATACCCTCCTCTAAGACATAATGCACTCATCAAGTTACTGCATCATATTGCTCAAGCTCAATGTCATTATGCTCTGGAAATATGTTGAACTTCATTGAATAATCTCGACTGGAGTCACGGCTTGGCAGAAGTGACTCTGCCGTTGCGGTAATGAGAGCACGAGTGAAGATGATATTGCACAGCAGCAACAATGGCTAAACTCATCAAATTTGGATTCTCCTCCTTCGTCAAGAGTGCCGCGTAAGTGTCCGATCAACTGTATCCGTCCAAGATCACCGTGGAGAGAAATAATGGTGTCCAAATGCATCACCACAATATGCCACCTCTTGCAAAACTAAACTTCCATGAACTCAGACGTAAAAACAGGCCGCCCCAATACTACCAGGCTGCCCAGCAAATGACAAAAAGAAGGGACTGGAAAACAACCTCTACCAATTGGTCTCGTCCAGTACTCACTCAGGGAAGACCAAGGAGCCCCCGCACTTCGTCATGGTTTAATGACGCCGCCGCTGTCGCACCCTCTGCAATCAGTGCCGTGCCAACAAGCGCCCTCTTTCGGTTCTGAAGTCGTAGAATACGATCCTCCACAGTGTTTTTGATCAGTACGCGATGAATAGTGACTTCCTTGTTCTGTCCTAGGCGATGTGCACGTCCAATGGCTTGCTCTTCAGTGTAGGGATTCCAGAATGGTTCTGCATTTTATCAGCATATATTCATCGATAAGATTTGTGAGAATATCTTTATGAAGCCACAATGCTCCGCCCCAGTTCTGCTTTGATCTCTATCCACAAATCGAAGCAGCAGCGTCGTTAATAAACCACATGCAAGGAGCAAGCTCAGTGTGCTATGGAAACATGCGAACCAAACTTACCGCAGATAATTACCTGAGTCGCAGCAGTCAAGTTCAGACCAGCATTGCCAGCTGTCAAACTCAAAAGCAATATTTTGATATCGGGTTTTGTCATGAACGCTCCGACGGCGTCGTCGCGGTCTGTTGCGTTCATACTTCCGTCGAAGCGTCTATAGCTCAAATCAGCCTCTCCAATGGGAATTTCGAGGAGATCGAGAAACGAGGGCCATAAAGAGAAGACCAATGTTTTCTCGCCCATGTTGTTCGCCCGAATGGTTTGGAGAATGGACATGATCTTTTGCGTTTTGGCGCTAGCAACGAAGCTTTTCCGGATATTGTGACGATAGTCTTCCATTTCTTGCAGACGCCCAATCGCATGGCTGCGAACTGCAACCATGGAGACAAAGCCATTCTTCCCAGCATCACGAGATTCATTCTGGATTCTCTTCGTCTGCCTGCCCCCTGAGCTGTCTCGTCGTACTCGTTTACTCGATTTTTGGGAACGATTTACTGACACATGCTCTCCTCTGACTGGTTCACGCAAACGTTTTGCACCAGGAGGTGGCGGGCTGGGACCGTCAAGCTGTGTCATCATTCTGTGTTCACTGGTACGAGAGGTGCTGGCAAATGGAAGAGAGCCTTTGTATCCACCGTGCATTGTGATATCTTGCTTGGTGATTTGGTTATCAGCCCCACAGGTATTGCAGGGACAGAAGACTGGAAAGAAGTCTTCATCGCTAGAAGAGATCTCCAGTTCAGCTTCGATGAGCTCTTCATAATCTTTCGAGCAAACAACATGACCACATGACTTGATGGTCACCGCCTGTTTCACGTATTCGTGGCAGCAATTGCATTGCATTAGCTTTTGCTGAACCGTAGACGGCTGCATTCCATCTTCAGTTGGTCCGTCTTCCTCAAAAGCATCGCCAGTGGTAATTGATGCTGGATCAAGTGCGACGCTTTCTGGCGTCGAACCCTCAGTCGACAGACTCTCAGACTCTGGATCATCAGACTCGATTAGATTCTTGATCAAGTGTGGATGGTCACAAGCTTGCCTCAGCCGAAGTAGCAAAGTGAGGATTCGAAGGTAGTGTTCCATGACCGTGCCTTGTCTTAGATACTTGTTGAATTTGAGCTGCTGCTTGGACTCCAATGCTCGATAATAAGCCTCCTGCTCTTTGTCAAAGACCGCGTATGCGTCCACTTCTCGCCGGGCAGGCAACTTTATGATGGGTTCGCCGTCGAGCAGCGAATCGTGGGTCCGACGAAGCATGATGCCTCTTAACAGAACCCGTAATTTCCGCAAGGCTTGGAGAACAGCCTTGCCTTTCCAGTTCCGAATGGGGCGGTCAATCACTCTGGAAAATCGCCCCCACTCATTGTACGGCTCGATTCTGAGGAAACGTATGAGCGGGTAGATTTCATCTGCTCGATTCATGAGTGGTGTTCCAGTCATGCAGAGTCGAAATTCAGCATTCACTTCACAAGCAGCTAGCGAGGCAATGCCGGATCTGTTTTTAATATTGTGGGCCTCATCAAGAATGATGCGATGGAACTTGGCTTTAGGATGTAGTACGAGAAGTCTGTTGGTATGGCGGCTCGGGTTGACATCGGACTGACGCTTTGCTTTCAGGGTTTGGTATTCCGCGGTCAGCTTTCCGTATGTGCACAGGACTATATCATAGCCAAGCATTTGTTCCAGACCGATGGTGTTCTTGGCATCGCCATGGAGAATGATTGTCTTCAAACTGGACGCATTTTTGACCTTGTGCTCAATTTCCCTCTCCCACTGGTGCAACAGTACCAATGGGGCCACAAGAAGCGTGGTCTTGACGTTTGGGTTCTTGGACGGATGAGCGAGGATCAGCGCTAATGCTTGGATGGTTTTTCCTAAACCCATAGTGTCTAAGGACTCAATCAGTTATCTGGCGAAGAACATTCTCAATTTCAGCACTTTATGACAGACTTACCCGCAAGCAGGCTGCCGCGCTTGCGGTCGTTTTTTTCTTGTCTGATCAGCCAACTGAGACACACCTTCTGGTGCTCGAGAAGGTCACAGGCCATCTCTTTCGGAGTCTGTTGTCTCATGGTCTTGCGCATATGGACGACGGGGGCTCTGAGAATCGTATGCAGGCCTTGAGTTGCGTTGCCAGCAGGGTCGATTTGAAGTGCCTCGGGCACAGGGTCATCCTCTGATATGTCTTGAAAGTTCTCCTCTTCGGTTTCGAAGTGCAAATCATCTGATTCTTGTGAGTTACAGCCATTCTCGTTCTCCGGCTCATTTTCGGCCAGAATTTCCGGCCGAGGTTTGTGCTTTGCTTCCGACTGCAAGCCACCCTTGATGTCCAAAGGAGGGTTGCCCATGGTTTCCGATGGTTGTGGATGCTCGGAATCAAAAGTTCGAGTCGACACGGCCGGCTGAGTACGAGAGGACTAGAAGAGGATGGAAAAGTGGAAAGATGAAGCGACTATGATAGACGAGCCAAGAGGCAAATGGTCGGCAGGTAGTGATAAGAGATGACTACTTGTAGTCAATTTGACTGCGTGGCTGGCTGGCGAGATCACAGGCAGAAAGGCAGGCAGGAGGAAAGGTTTTCAAGAAAGCAGGCCGGCCAAAAGCGTCAAGACAGCACTCTGATGCCTATCTAGACTGGGTTTTCTTTACTAAAGACAAGGAGCGTCAAAATTGAACAAGCGCTAAGTGATGGCAAGGGTAAAGGATATTTGCAGAAGAGAGCAGCGTGGAAAGCGCTAGTCAAAGAGAGGCGACCACTGATGGCTGACTGGTGGTACTATGAGAGGCTTTCGAAGCTGAAAGGGAGAATTTGATGGAGAGTTAGGTTGAGTTGCCTTGGGCCCGGCAGAAGACTGGCCTTGTATTACTAAGATGGCGATGCTGTTGAGGCAAAAGAGGCAACAGCAGCAGCAGCAGCAGCATCGTGCCTTCCGCACTGGTCTAGGGACATCACCTGCCACGAGAGTTTCGACGAATGGTTGCCTAAGCCTGGGAACCCAAATAATAAATGGAAATAATATTTTGTATTTCATGAGGTCGGTGTAGTCAGCCGTATTGTGTCGCCCTCCTGACCTTCCCTAACACTCAAGTTCTCCTTAGATATTGTAATTGTCTTTTGTAGCAGCATTCTATTGCACGAAGACTTCAGCGTATCGATAATTTGCACCGTGGCAGGTCCAAACCAGATGAATATTGATAGTTTGGTGATACCTATATCACCACATTTCGATCCCGTTTTGACGGAGTCATGTATGACTGTCTTTCTTTTGCCTTACAAATCTTTGACGAGTCCCTTTTCCACGCCGTGTCACTCTGGACACATACGATCGTAGTATTTGTTGTTGTGACATGATGAGATGTTTTAACCACTGTCTTTCTGCCGCTGCCAACGTTGGGCCAACGATCTCAAGAGGCATCTCAGCACGGCAGGGTGAAGGTCAGGTGTGCACTCTGTGACCAACGCAACGACACTAGGACCAAGGAGAGAAACAACAAGAGGCAGCTTGCATGTGGCAAAATCTACCAGGGAGACTAAAATGTCGCAAGGCGGACTGATATCAGATCGGAGTCTACATCTTCAGCACTGTCTCGATGGGGTCAAGCTCTCCCGCTTCTGACTCTTCTCCTAGGCGGTCCATCTCGTTGACCCCTGCTCCTTGCCGTGGTACCTGGAGGGAACTATAGCGAAGGCGAAGAACTTGAAGCCATGCGTCTGAAATCTACCAACGGGTGTTGTACCCGAGAGCGTAGGCTGGGGAAGCTAGTATGGAAACAGACAAGACTTGGTTGTTTCCGTTCCTTCATTCTACACACCGAAGTCTGGCCAGGCCCACGAGCGAGGACAATTGCTTGAAGGTTCTTCGGTTTGATCACTTCTCCGGCCCATTGTCGTCGTTTCAGAGGTTCAGATCTATCTTCACTGCAATCAGGCCATCTACACGTCTTTGAACACCTTTGATCAGTCTCCAAGGGGGAACTGAAGCGCGTCTTCTGACGCGTCTTATCAGCGCTTCTACCGTATTATGATTAACATGGACGGGAGAACTTCTCGTTCAAAGCGGAGGGTATTTTCAGCTGACCAAGCCCAAGCTGAACCGATTTATATACCCGGGTCACTGTGACTAACACGGGAACGCGCTGCAGCTTGGGATACGGCTGAGTTTCCTATTGTAAAGTAGTGAGGCTGAAGACATGAGAAGTCCCCGTTCCGGACAAGAGAGCAGGCTGGAGTTTCTGATGATGCTTGAGAAGAGTTTTCGCGCTGATCTACTATGTTTCTTGTAATCTATTAGTATAGGACCGTCTTTCTCGTCTTCTGGTCTCTTCTTTTCTTGTCTCCTCACCCTTGAACTCCCGACTGAACCGTACCCATAAGTGCTACACCAACGATTGACCACTGCTACTACTTTATACAATGCTATTGAAGAAGTTCAACGACGCTTACTATCATGAACTGATACTGTATTCCAAACTGCTACAACTACAACAGCTACTACAGCTACACCAGACGCTATTACATCTGCTTAGTTTCTATAGCAGTTTCAGCAAGTACGATTACCACCGTTGAATACGTACTCGCACACACACACACACACACAGACACACACAAATATATACAAGATGGGGAGCTATATGGATCAAGGTGCAATGTAAGTCTACGCTCGTTCAGATTAAGTAGTCATCATGATCCTCGGTCATTTTCTGTCTTCTCTCTCTCCCTCTCTCTCTCTCTCTCTCTCCCTCCTTCTCCTCTTTCTCGTTACATCATGTACATGGATTCATCGATATAAAGCCATACTCAATACCAATGCTGACTCATTTCTCCACAAAACAGTCCCGGCAGTTGGAAGATCCCCGAATCCTTTGCAAACGCAGAGTTCATCTCCAGCGTCCGTCTTGACACAGAATATGACGAGATCCAAACCTGCCTCATCGAGCATGACCGCAGACCCTTCTGCCTGACGTGGACCGACCCGTATGGGCAGATGATCAAACCCGATCTGATGACCTTGCCTCGCCCAGACGTGACTGTGACACCCATCGCGCTGGACCCCGAGGTTCAAAAGATCTGGCAAACATCTCGCGTTATCCACCACGTCGAAGACGACCAAACTGGCCCCACTGCAAGCAACAGCAGCAGCAACAGCAACAGCAACAGCAGCAACAACGATAGAACGAGTGCCTACGGCACACATGGAATGGTCCGCATCTGGGACGGACACCCCAAGACTGACGTGCAGGGAGACCACGAGGCCTTCCCTGTGATCAAGCTCTCGCATCCGGATGAATTTTCTCGGCAGCAGCTCGAAAGGGAGTTTCACCTTATTCTTCGGATACACAGAGAAGTCCCCGGGCTGCCTATAGTGCAGATTGACTCGAATCCCATTGTGGACAGCAAAGGGGTGATCTGGGGCTTCCGCATGCAGAGACTCTTCAAGCGCGATGTAGCGTGTGGTTCCGAGGATCAGTCTGCAGCCAAGTTGCGCGACATTCGGGCTGCGGTGGGCCGCCTCCACGAGGCTGGCTTCTGTCATTGTGATTTGCAGCAGGCCAACATTATGAAGGATGAATCGGGCGAGATCACCCTGGTGGATTTTGGCCTTTCCGGTCGCATCGGGGAGGATCGAGAGGAGAATTTTACGGCTTTTTCGCTTTATGGACTCAGCGGCAAGTTCACGGCTTCCAATGACTTGAAGAGTCTGGATAGGATTGAGCAAAAAGCGCAGCCAGGATGGAACTCGGTATTGTAGATTTAGCAAGTATCAAACTCTTGAGTAAGACACTGAAATCAGGAACTTGTATCAGTAACAATCCATCTTTCGCTCTGGAGAGTTGATGCTTAAGCAGCTGAGGAGTCTTCGCTCGAGACTGAGGATATCCCAATCGGATACATGACGGGGAGGTTGTTGTTGTTGTTGTTGTTGTTGTTGAAAGTGACAGTGGAGCCTCAGCTCGGTAAAGGGTGGGGCCTCCAGGGTCCAATCATCTTCCAAGATATGACTTTTGGCTGCCGAATGAGGAAATATTCACACAAGCGCTACTTGCTAGTAGACTTACCTGAGCAACTAATAGTCATAACGCGGGATGAATACTTCAGTGGTATTCGGAAGTAATACTCGCGACCACTCAGGCATTTACTACAGCTGAGGATGGCAACTCAAGAGAGTACACAAGTACAATGAGTATCTCGAGGAGTATGAGACCCACTCCCCGGCCAGATGATATCCTTTATTGTATCTTTTCGTCTCTTGACTCTCTGAGACATTTGTGCCTGGCTATAGCCAAGACTCAAGAAAGATGATTGAAGGCTGGAAAGGGAGCTGCTTGTCGAGGGAGTGATGGTTTGATAATACATCTGCAGGCTGCAAGTATGAAGAATTTTTCGTGTAATATTGTGGACAGTGTACGTGCAGGTGTATTGTTTCAAACCTACAGAGCTTCGAGACAAAAGTACTCTGTAGTGTGGTTTTGTGGTGGATCTGAAGGCAACTCTTGGAGGTGAGGCTCGGTGAAGCGACGATGATAGTGATGACGGTCGTTGACCGGTGTTTTCCGGTACTTGGAATAAGACAGACGAGTCTCAAGCATTTATGTAGAGGAGAGGAGGCCAGAATCTTTTTGCGAGGTGGCTCTCTGGCTTGATGGATATTGTCCCAGTCAACAAGTGGATTTCTCCCCTAGTTCTCTCGTATGGGTTATCTAGCATGCCGAGTGCTGACTGTCATCTTGTCCTACGTGCAAGCAGATCTCTCATGATGACAGTATTGAAATGCATAGTTGGATTAGAAGGAACAACAAAAGAACTGTCTGCTTCTTCTGCACTCGCAGAATGGAAAGTAGCAACGTGCTGATGAAGTGCAGCTTGTCAAACTACTCATTGACCAGGCTTATTTCCGCATCAAGCTCAGCTGCCATGTCTTGGTATCTCTGTATCAGAGAGCACCCGACATTGATATTGGATTATCCTGGCCACAGAGAGTAGGTTGCATACAGAGATGCAAGTAGCCATGGCTGCTTGACCCAGACGGTCTTGAGGTTTTTTGAGTCATATCCGAGGGCCAATATGCAGGTGCAGCAACGAGACATTTTCAGACTTCCGCAGGATTCAGGATCAACAGTGAAAGACAACCAGGGCACCCTGGAACGTACTTTAGGGCGATATGTGAGCACTCGTGATACGCACCGCCAGGAAATAAAGCATCTCTGAGGTGGCCATAATCCGTCTTTTCATAATCACGGATCTCGGTTGCTGCATTTGAGCCGTAGACGGTGCCTCAAAAGCCTTCTATGGCGATCAGATGCTGTAGATAGCAAGTAAGTACCTCTCCACATTAATCCCGCTGAAAGGTACTTCCCGACACATCAGAGTTGTCAAGTTTCACCTGCTTCGGGACGAAAGCAGGTCCAGAAATAATCGCACGCAGAATGTCTTTTCCGTCTTCCAATGTGCACCAAGACAGTTCTCCAGTCAGCAGCTCTTCCATTTCGGTCACATCCAAAAATCCTTCAGTCTCTTCCTCTCTTATCTGTACCATGTAGGTGGTTTGAAAATAAAAGACATGGGAGCCCGAGTCATTTCTTGTGCGCGGCCAGAAGTCTGCTACGTTTCATCGTGCATGTACGCCATGTCGAGCTAAACATACTCGTTCCGCAATGCGCACGCAATATACCGAAAACAAGCTTATGCAGGAATTGATCGTCCAGACCTCCTTTTATATGGTTATGATACAGTACAAGCGCAACCTCGAGCAACCCTGATGCTATTCTCTTGTCAGCAATCAACCATGGGTGAACTTCGTACAAGCACACGCAAATAAATGAGCACTATCAACCAGCCACTTCTGATATATTGTCGGTAGACCAGCAATGCGCTAATGCAATGCAGAGGCAACGACAATCGAGGAAATTCTGCATCCAAATGGTGCCATTGATAGCAACCTGGGCACTCTCGGAATCGGCTCCCGGTTGGCCAGGTTGCTGAGTTTCAGGCCTTCAGCGGCTGAATTGGCCCGAGAACCTGCTGCAGATGTAGGCATCCAGCAGGGGCTCGAGCAGGGGCTGCTAGGTTTGCTGGGCGAGATTAGGTGCTGGATTAGGCAACTCAATCATGCACGAAGAAAGGTACCTGGGTACCTGACTTTGGGAACATGTTGCATCGCTTTTAGACTGCACGTCGGGTGCAGGCCGGTGGCGCCGTCTGGACCGTGATAAAGTTGCGTTCCTCGTCCTTGTCTTTCTCCCATTCTTCCTCTTTGTTTGTCGTTTCTGCCTGTTGTTCAAACGAGAGTGTGAACATGAAGCAGTCTGGGCACTTGTCAGATGGCCACGCCTTCTGTTCCCGCCCTTAACGAGATCCGTCAGCCCTGTAACGAAGCCTACAACCCACCAAAGCCAGCCCGCCAGCCCGCTAAAGAGGCCCGCTTCACCCCCACAGCACGTCAGCCAGGTCGCTACAGAACAATCTAATCGCCGCTATGGGCTCTCCGCTGGCGCCTCTTGGCACCTCTAGGAGGTCTCGATTAGCCACCATCCTCGCCTTTACCCTGCTGGCCATCTTGTCCCTCTCCAAGATCCACGAGGCTCGCACACTGCTTCTGGGACGACCGACCGCACAAATTCCGCTATCTGCGCCGCAACAAAGACCCTGGGTTGGCGATCATGGCTCTGGCTTCGAGCTCTTTGGCATCTTTGGCTTTGCGCCTCAGATCGAAGCCGTGACGCTCAACATCAAAGCCAAGGAGGTATCTAGCTCAGCATCGTCGTCATCTCACGGCCAGTTGAGCAATCCTCAGTCCTACAAGCTGAACCAGCCGGTCAAACAATCCGCACGCTATGATGCAACGCAGAGCCCGTTCCAGTACCAGTTGCCCATCGAGATGCCAAAGCCAACGAAGCACAATCTCGACTCCCCCGACTTCAACGCCACCGACCTCGAAAGCCCGCTTCCCGGCATTCCCATCGCGTCGATAGCAGTCGAAGTGCCCACCAAGAAAAAGCCGGCGAGTGCAGCTAAACTGCTCTTTGGCTTGGCTACCAGTCTCGAGTCCATACCCACGAGTCTGCTTGGCTTCCAGCACTGGGCCTCACGCACCGATGCCCGCTTCGTCGTTGTGCACGAACCGCAAAATACCACGCTGCGGCCAGGCGAGCCGAGCCAGCAAAACGTCACGGAAATGTTTCAAGAGGCCGATATCAAGCACATCACACTGGTAGGAAGACCGGGCGGTCCCAGTGAGCGCTTTGCTTCCTTGCTGATTGAGTTGTACGACCGCCTGGAGCCGCAGACGGAATGGGCAGTCTTGATCGACGAGGAGACTTTTTTCTTCGATCTCGAGGCTGTCCAGCACATGCTGGCCAAATACGATTCGTCGCAACCGTGGTATGTGGGTGCACTGAGTGACAACAAGTGGGAAGTCAATCACGGTGGGCTCTACGCTGTTGGCGGTGCGGGTATTTTCATCTCACGCCCACTGCTGGAAGCCTTGAGGCCATTTGCAGATACCTGCTATTCCAATACCGATACTGGAGTGAGCGGAGACATTCTGGTTGGAGAGTGTATCCACCAGCACACGACGACCAAATTGAGTCTTGAACATGGTTTGCACCAGCTTGATCTTCATGGTGATGCGACAGGCTTCTATGAGGCAGCCAGAAAACAGCCATTAAGCGTGCATAATTGGAAGACTTGGCATAATTTCGACATGCCCGCTGTGGCATCTGTTGCCAAAGTCTGCGGGCCATCATGTGTTTTGCAGAATTTCCGCTTCCAGGATGGCTGGCAGTTGAGCAACGGTTTCAGCATTGTCAGGCATGGCTACAGCGAGACTGACTTGTTGGCACAACATCCTGAAGCAATGGAACATACATGGAAGACCACTGAGCGGGATATTGAGGACAGCTGGAGATACAGCCTCGCTCCTCTCAAGCACCGAGATGAAGAGAAGGTGCAATTCTTGATGGAAAAGAGTGTCGTAGAGAAGGATGGAGGTGTGACAATGTACTACGTCAGGAGGGAGAATGGCATTGGGAAGGCACTCATACGACTGTTCTGGCATTAACGAAAAATTTATATATACAGGGAGCAAACATAACACGAGGATCAGGAAAGGCGCCGAGGAAAACATCCACGAAAGTGTACACAGCAGGCCAGAAAAGCATGCCAAGGATCAACTTAAAAAGATAAAATACCACACCATAAAGTCTTTATATAGACTGGTCGTTCTTTTCGTGTGCAGAAGACATCTTCTTTCTAAAGAAAATTCCTTTCACAAAGGTTATCTGTGTATTAGGTAGGAAAGAAGCCATCAAATGGGGCCACACGTGGTTTCCTTCGATTCATACGTGACATGTCAGGAGCTAAACGCTCAGTGATGACTGCCATTGGCATTTTGTCTAAGGAGTAGGTATTGCTTGAGTCTCGCATCTCCCAGGTCACATCCAAATAAAACACTTAGGCAACGACCGTGCAAGCTCCTGGGCCTTACCAAATAAAAAAAAGAAAACACTCGAGACGACAGGTTCTCTTGTCTTTCTGCAAGAACCAACACAAGAGCATGAGTTTTTGTTATCTACCGCCGGGAATTTAGTGTTGTCTAGCACTGATCATTGGCTCGTGGTGCAGTGTGCGGCATTTGAGAGCCTGATTTCTTCCGAACTCGTGCTTGATTGGCTCGAAATATGGAAAGAAGAGAGATCGAGTCTCAACACTGTCGATTGTATAAGCAATATGTTCCAAGTTTGCTGGCAAAATTCCAGAACTCAACTGCCTGTGAGTCCTTGCCAGTATCGTGGGTAGCGTCCCATGACAATGTTGGGGATTCCTGTTGGCGCAGATGCCGGGAGATTGAAGCAACGGAGATGACAAGCGGATATGTCTCATTATTGTATTGCTATGGGCGTCGAGGATAGCCACTGCCGGACAGGGCGACTGGAGTCCACGAGTATGCCAGGAAAAAAGCATGTCATCAGTTCCTGTTGTTCCTTCTACTTCACCTCGAGATCTGTGCAAGTGGAAGGCAGGGACTGCCAATATATGGGTAGTAGCCAATCTTTTTGCGACATTATCTCTACTTCTGCGCCTTGCTAAATCTCTGCTGTGTTTTCCTCTCTTCTTCCTTTTCTTCTTCTCCATCATCTTCATCATCTCCCTGCGCCGTTACCCACTTCCACTTTTGGATCCAGCATCACCATTTGCCATCCACTCATTATCGCACGCACATTCTTTTAGGCATTCAATTACATTGATCAATCTCTGCCTCTTCTTTCAAATACTGACATCCGCTTCTCGGCCCTTGTGAGACCGTCGACAGAGGCTACATCACACAAGGTCGTGCAGCGCCATCCAGTTCAAGCTACCATCAGTCAAGATGCTGAAATCAGCAGCAATTGCCTCCATTTTCCCTCTGATCTTGGGACTCGCCCAAGCATCAGCCGTGAGGACTGTCCTTTCCCTCCATTTTACTTATCTCATTGGCCATTGTCTTTGCCAATCTATTCTAACAGGACTTTCGCCTCCAGCTAAATCAAACTCTCCTTGTTTCTCGTGAGCTCGGTGTTGCTCCAGCCAGTGATGTCCTCGGTTTGACTGGGGGTTACGAGTGCTATCCCAACAGTGATCACAAATGTTACAAGGAATATTGGGGAAGATACAGAAAGTGCCACCCTTATGACAAGTCTTGTTATCGCGATTGCGATGACTATGACGACTACAATAGTCACTGTAAGAACTACGACAGAAACTACGGCAAGTGCTACGACAGGTGCTACTACGACTATGATGGGTGCGACAAGTACCAGCAATGCCAGGAGGATGACGGAGGTTGCTACAAGAAGAAAAGACGGGAGCACTACTGCCGTCCCGATGACGACAAGTGCCGTGAGGGCCACCCATACCCTCCAGACTTCTGCAAGCCTTGGGACTGGGGTTGTCACCACAATAAGCACAAGGACCGCAAGGAGTACGAATGCCGTCCTCAGCACGATCGGGACTGTTACCCAGACTTCCCCGATTATCCTGACTATGGTGGTCGTCATGACCGAGATGACAAGACGGAGGACCAGAAGGAGGACAGAAAGGATGACAAGAAAGACGACAACAAGGGCGACAAGGACGATTACCGCGATGGTGATGATGAACATCATCCCAAGGGAGATGTCCAGGTCTGGTTAGACGGCCCTGATGGACGGTTCGACATGAACGTCTGGCCTGATGGCGATGAATACTGGACTGGTGAGTTGTCCTATTTCTCTTGCATGCTCTTTGTGATTTCAATTGAGATGTTCGTTTTGTAACTAACACTTGGTGGGCACAGACCGCAAACACGAGATTGTGCGCGAAATAAAGTACTACGCCACGGATGGAGATGACAACGTTCGCTGTCTTCCTATGAAGTCGTGGTTCCCATGGACTCCTCTTCCCCTTGAGATTTACAAGGAGAACCAAGAGTACAACGGCAAGGTGATTCGTACAATCAAGCTCAAGTACCCTCAGCCTGTAGAGGTTATTCGTTGCGATTTCCCCTAAGTCCTGTCGACCTGGGGATCATGTTCTTGTCTGCTCGTAACTTGCTTTGTGGGATGGCAACAATGTTTGACTGAAGTTGCATGAGTTTGGATCGGTATCAATGTAATGTTCTAGCCTACTCTTTACCTAGAAATAGTCTTTGAAGAATGATACCTGTACACTCATCTTTGAGATTGAATGGCCTACGGTGGTTTACAAGTTCAATTACTAGCAACCTCCCGATGTTCTGTAAACTGCAATGTCAGATAACAGCTGCCTGGTCTTGTTTCGACTTTGACTGACCCAGTGAGACATTTCTTCCATGTAAATTTGAACAACCACAACTCGCAATGTTGGCTGGGGAACTTGAGACTCACGTTATCATTGAGTTTGTTACGAGAACTCAACAATGTTTGACATCAAATGATCGTACACGGAACACGGAACAGTGAGAATTGCAGAGTGATGCTGAGCACACGGAGTTTCGACTTATATATTTGAGGACTCAATGTATCCCAGGACGGATCATTGGTAGAAAACAGATGAAACCTGATGATCAAGCCAAAGGAAATTATCAAAACATGAACATTTGACTTCCGCATTAATGATTCATGTTAAACAATCAATGAATTATCGTTCGATCAAACCAGGACGCATTTCTTACAAATCCACGAATTCACCCTTGATATACTTGCCCTCCTTGATGCCCTCTAAATATCCCACCACCTTATCCGTCATTTTGACCGTTTCAAACCCGAAGTGGTCATAGATATATTTGCCTGGTAGACTGTGGCCAAAGGTACGCATATTGATACCAGCATCGGCATATCTCTCCCAGCCATTCGGCGCATAAGGCTCAATCACCACCACGGGAATGCCAGCAGTATGAGCATCCTTTGGGCCATGTCGGCGCAGGACACTCCTGCGATACTCGACGGATTGCATCTCAAAGAGCCTCCAGCAGGGAAAACTGACGACCCTGGCACGCACGCCTCGCTCGGATTGGAGCGCAGCAGCCACGTCGACGGCAAATGACAGTTCGGCGCCGACGCCAATGATTGTCACGTCGGCTGTATCAGCGTCGTCTACCTCCTGGAGCACGTAAGCGCCTTTGGCAACGCCGTCTCGCCTCGTGAGGCCCTTTCCCTCCCCACCACCATGTAATTGTGGAATCTTGTGCCGACTCTCACTGATAATGCTTGAGCCATCTGTGTACGCGATCGCCACCTCCCAGGCCCCAGCGACTTCCTCGCTGTCTCCTGGCCGGATGTACAGCAAGTGCGGCATGGAGCGGAACAGCGCGGCGAGTTCTATGGGCTGGTGCGTGGGCCCATCTTCGCCTGCGCCGATGGAATCGTGCGTGGCAACGTGGATCACGTGGAGGTGTTGCAGTGCGCCCATGCGGACAGCGGGCGCGGCGTACAGGTAGAACATGAAGAAGGATGAGGTAACAGGAAGGATGGTGCCGCGGGAGAAAGCAGCGAGGCCGTTGGCGATGCCGGCCATGGCGTGTTCGCGGATGCCGTAGTGGAGGTAGCGGCCGGCGTAGGTGCCGTTTATGCCGCACGCAGTTTGAAGGGAGGGCTGCAAGGGGTTTGAGCGTGTTATTTTAGAAGGGTCAGAAGAAGTTGAAGGAGAAGGAAGTGAGTTGAGAGACATACCGGTTGGAAATCGACTTTTCCTTCCCAGATCATGTTCACAGATGGCGACAGATCGGCTGTGCCAACCATGAACGAGTTGATGGCCTTTGCAAGTGGATTGATGACCTTTCCACCAGAGACGCGAGACGCAGTGGGAGCTGTATCAAACGTCTTTGGAACCAGCTCCCGCCAGTCTTTGCGAATCTCACCTCGCATTCTCGCCTGGAACTCCTCGCCCAGCTCGGGAAACTCTCCACAATACCGACGCAATGCCTCCTCCCACTCTGTTACAAAGCCCTTACCTCGCTCCGGGAGTTCAGAAAAGAAGTCTCGTACCTCAGCACCAATCTCAAAGTGTTTCTCCGGGTCGAATCCATTCGCTACTTTCATAGCCTTGACATCCTCTGCACCAAAGGGCGCACCGTGCGAGGCTGCTTTGCCGGCTACAGCGCTGCCGAGCCCGATCGTTGTCTTGATGTTGATGAAGTAGGGTTTTTCGGAAGAATGTCTGGCTGTTTCGAGGGCTTGTGCTATACCGTCAATGTCGTAGCATCCGTCAGAGACCTCGAGGACATGGAAGCCGCAGGCGCGCATTTTGGCATTGATGTCTTCGTTGTTGACCATATCGACGGAGCCGTCGCAGGTGATCTGGTTGTTGTCGTAGCTGGTGTGGTTGTAAGCCTGCGTATCCAGAAAGAAATGATGCAGAGCTAAAAGAAAGGAAAAAATATCAATCACGAGAGAGTGGTGTCGCTACTCACATGATCGTCAAGTTGTTTAACCTCCAATGTCCAGCAAGTGAGATCGCCTCCAGTCCCACACCCTCTTGCAGACACGCATCTCCAATCATGCACCACGTGTGGTTCGACACAACTTCATTTCCTGGCTGGTTGTACGTAGCGGCCAAATTCTTGGTCGCCACGGCGAGACCCACGGCGTTTGCAACGCCTTGGCCCAGCGGACCAGTGGTTACCTCAATCCCTTCAATTTCAATCTCGGGATGGCCTGGACACAGGGAATCTGCTCGCTCTGAGTGGTAGGACTTGAGCTGCTCAAAGGTCATGGCCTTGTAGCCTGAGAGGTGTAGGAAGGAATATTGGAAAAGGCAAGCGTGCCCTGTGAGTGATGGAGATTCAGTTTTGATGGTTCCGAGAGTTGGAGGATGTCAGAAGCAAGACAATTTTGGTGTGCATATGTGACAGTGAACTCACCATTTGAGAGCACAAAGCGATCTCTGTTGAACCAGTCTGGACTGTGAGGAGCATAGCGCATGGCGTACTTCCAGAGGGCAACTCCGATGGCAGCCATACCGATCGCACCTCTGTGAGAAAGGCATGGCACGGTTCATGGTTAGCCATTCTCCTTTTTCGACAATATATAAATCACGGCATGACATCAATATGCCTTTGCCGCTTTCTGGACATGGTTTCAAGCACACTCGAACAACTCAAAGACTCACCCAGGATGGCCCATATTGAACTGCTGACACAAATCCGCTATCAGGATACGATACGTCTTGAGCACATGGTCGTGGAGCCTTGTAAGACGCGTGTCTGCGGCTGGCTGCTTCTTTGCTGTGACGAGCTGGTCCTTGGCGGCGTGAATGGTGCTGCCCTCGACAGGGTTACCGTCGACCCTTCCTGGCGCCATGGTCGACTATTCAAAGGGAAAACGTTTCTGGTCGGTGGTTGTGATGGCGGGACGTTCTTCGTAATGTTATGGTTGTTGCTCTCTGATCTTTGAGCACCAGTTGAAAGATAGCTACAAAAATGGTCGAGTTACAAGCATCTGGAACAGAGACGGTAGCCACGCTTTAATATTGACAGTCTACCAAGTGACGCTGTCAGATCCGGCACCTCCTCATTAGGAAACCTTGTTCCCACTTTCGAAAGGGACAGAAAACGGCACGAGGCAACCATGGTAGTCAACGGTTGTCCGTCACCCTTGGACTGGCTTGTCCTGAGAACACTATTCCCCAAAAGTGTCATCGTTGTCATTGGTGAGGCAACTCTGGGGAAACTTGGAGAGACTATCCGGATTACCCAAGATGGAAATCCGACCCCACAAACTCGGCAGCGGGACTGCGAAGTCACTACAGCCCTACCACTGTTCTACTGCCGAGTGGTGCTTGATTCGGATGTAGTGTGCTTTGCTCGTTGGAGCCGAGTGTTGACACGAACCTCTGTTCCCCTCTCCTTGTGGCGCTGGCGTCGGTGGATCAAGAGACCGTATGGCTGATCGAGCGGACAAGAGCCCCCGTGGCGGAAATGCTGGTGCTAAACACGGAATGTCTCTCTGAACTTTGCTGCCCGTTTGAGTGGGTGAAAGTGTATGATTAGCGAGGAAAATGAGGGGGCGAGTCTCATATGATTTACATGGGCGTCTGTAGTTCCACATGCTTCCAAGTTTCCCAAGTGCCGACTTATACATGTCCAGTTCTCAAAGCAGTCATCGCATTGCAAAGGCTGGCTTGGGGTCCTTATTTTGTTCAGAATTGTGACCATTGTCAGAGCACTATCAACGTACGACTAGCAAGCTTTCTTCAAGCAACGAGACTGTGGCAAGACTTCTGCGTAGATACCATGACACTCAGCGACGATACCGTGCAACAGGCCTCAACAGCAAATGGTGTTGGCACCAGCAGTGCCAAAACAACACAACAGCAACACCAATCCCATCACAGTCGACAAGTCATCAAAGCACCTCTGCCCAACCCGTCCCTCCAGGTAACAGCAGACCACCGCCTCAAGAGTCTGGAAGCTCCCGTTTACAGCCCTTCCAAAGGCGAAGTCCTGCTGCATGTCAAAACCACGGGAATTTGCGGCTCAGACGTGCACTTTTGGAAGACTGGTCGCATCGGCTCGCTGGTCGTGGAAGGGGACTGCATCCTGGGCCACGAAGCTGCAGGTGTAGTGATTCGCTGTGGCGAGGGCGTCACAAACCTCCAGCCTGGGGACCGAGTTGCTGTTGAGCCGGGTGTGCCGTGTGAGCGGTGTTTTCTGTGTAGCATGGGAAAATACAACTTGTGTGAAAAGGTGCAGTTTGCAGGTGTGTATCCGTACCATGGCTCGCTGCAGCGGTTCATGGTACATCCTGCCAAATGGCTTCACAAGTCAGTATTTGCCTACGTCCTGTTTCTCGTCGCGCCGTCATGATTTCACCATGATGGCTGCTGAAGGTTCGATTCGTTGCTGATGACAGGAATGTTTCAGAATCCCCGAGACCATGAGTTTTGCCGAGGGAGCGCTGCTCGAGCCATTGGGCGTCGTTCTCCAGGCTTTGCGCGTCGCCGGCCTCACACTCGGCCGCGGCGCAGTCATTTGCGGCGCGGGACCCATTGGTCTGACTGCTCTGCTTGCGTCCAGAGCATCCGGAGCGTATCCACTTGTGGTCACCGATCTCGAACCAAAGCGCTTGGAATATGCGAAGCAGCTTGTACCGTCCTGCCAGACCTATCAGGTGGATGCGTCGCTTGATGCGCAGGGCAACGCAGCGGGAATCAGGAAGTTATTTGGTGTTCGAATCCAGCAAGCCGAGGGCGGTCACGACAAGCAAGACGATGAGTATCTTGCTCCGCCGTGTGTGATTGAGTGCACGGGCGTCGAGCCGAGTGTTTGTACTGCGGCTTTCACGGTGCGACGGGGTGGAAAAGTCGTGGTTGTTGGCGTTGGGAAGGATACGATGAATAACTTGCCGTTCATGCATCTTTCGTTGGCGGAGGTGAGTGCTGTGATGATCTGCGACGTTGTCTTCTCTCGTCTTCTTCCTCTCTGTAGTCTTTTCTGGGACTATGAGAAAGCATCTCACTACTAGCAAGGAGCTGATACTGCTTTGACTTTTAGATTAGCCTCCAGTTCATCAACAGGTACACCGACACATGGCCAGCAGGTATTGCTTGTATGAGCGGTGGGATTATTGATTTAACGAAGCTCGTCACGCACGTGTTTCCTTTGGAAAAGGCGTTAGATGGACTGACGTTTTCATCGGATCCGCGGAATGGCAGTATCAAAGTCCATATTGTGGATGAGACCGAAACTGTGCTATTCTAGGCCGGTGCTCTCTAGGCCTTTATATCTCCGCAGACAATATTGGAAGCCATCATGAGCAGGTTGGAGAGCCGGAACTGAAAATTCGACTAGAACCTTAATAACCAGCTGATAGGGCTTCCATACAGAATCATGATACATTATCAAGGCATACAAAGTCTGCACGACTGATCAACTCACGCAGTGAAGGCCTGATTAGGTTTTGAGAAATTCTTCTCTTTTTGTGTAGTCCATTCAATGTTATCAGTCTATTCGACATCCTCGCTCAAAACAGTCGTGAGACGCCTGGGCGGAGGTGCAGGCCTGAGTGCCGAGGCAAACATCATGCTCTCTGCAGAAGGCGATCGAATGGACAGCCTCGTATCGGTCGTGAAAGTGCTTCGCACGCTCCTGGCGCTCAAAGGTGCATTCTGATACCAATTTGGAGTTAAAAGCGCAGATTTTGCCAGTGGCGGCGGTGCCGCGGCCTTCGGTGTCTGATGGTTTGGTGCCAGATTCGTTGGCAGGTGATCCTTCATAGCCATACCGTGCCCTAAGTAGCTCGGTGATGGTAGTGTAATATATGTGGTTTTGATCGGTGTTGCTGGAGCCTTTCTTGCTGTTGAGAAGTCGTCAAGACTGGGTGTTGGTGGCCAGGCAAGACTTTGCGTTTGTTGAGGAGAAAGTAACCGCGCAGTTCCGTCGTCTTTGGCTGGTTCCGGCGAAGCTTCGTAGCTATGTGCAGTTTGGAGCATGGCTCTCTTAGGAGGAGGCGTCAGGCCGATCATGGAGGAATCTCGACTAATGCAAGAGTTGAATTTCGTCGTCACCGAGCCATAGAACCCAGGTGAGTGGAGAGTAGATGTAGCATGAGGACGGCCGCCAGCGTCGCTGACGACAATGGCTGGTGACTTGATATTCTCCTCGTCTCGATGTCTGGATGTGCCACTGGACTGCATACGAACATGGCTCGTAATCGGGTCTCTTCGTGCCGGGACATACCGCTCGCGGTTGAGATTTGGACGGCAGATTTGTTCGATGTCTTTATTGTCCCTGGCTCGTTTCCTCTGTCTCATGGCCATGAAAACAGTAATACCAACGATGAGACAACCCAGAACTGGCCGAGCTATTAGCAGAAGCAAGGCTCCAGGACCCCAACAATTATGTTTCTCACTTATCGATTGTATAATAACGAATCCGGAGATGTTAGAATACGTAATGCTGCGCTTGTTTATAGACACGACATCAGAAGAGGAAGTTATGGTTGAGATGAAAGATTGTGTGTCGGCTTGGACCGAAGACGGGCTGGCAGCCTCGAGGCTGTGGCCAAGAGAGGACATGCCTCTGACTGGCCTATCGCCAAATGAGCGAAACTAGAAAAGTGAGGAATGTGTGACGTGTAGAAATTGTTGGAGTATTCTGTCTACAGCATTGGCGCTGGCAGAGAACTCGTGATTGTGTCTGGATCATACAGAGGCAAGCGAACTGGAGCCGACATTCTGCAGATCGTGGCGTTCGATGTATCATATGCAGGATCGAGGTAGCCGGGACACTCAAAAGACTATTGAAAATGGAATGATCATCGGAGAAATATGCTGCTGCCCGTGTAAAAGTCTTATGGCGTCAAACACCCAACTTACCTCTGTTTGCATCGTTAGAGCGGTGTCGTATTAACAAGTTTTCCAAGGGCCGTTGTATAGGTAAAGCAAAGCTAAACACACGCAGCGCCTGTCACTTGGCCAAACCATGCAAAATCCAAGCAAGGGCCCCCAGATAGCCTTCCTGGTTCGTAGGTATATCACGGAGAGGCCTTTCAAGGCCATGGGGTTTGCCGTTAATAGCCTGGTAGCTGAAACACTTCCCGGCAGGGCAAGGCTCAATATCTCAACGGCACATCCTTCAATTTTAATATCGAGTTGTGGGGCCGACGGCGATGAATATATTGATGTCAGAGATAAGATGCTCGAGAAGGCAGAGTCAAACATACATCCGGTAGCCAGTTAAGCATCAATTTGACGTTTTGCCCCAGATCTGTGATCTGGGTCAGCAAGAAGTGCGACTAGTTGACCATTCCGGTTTCACTAGCAGGTGTCGCGTGCTTCGGAGCCATGAAATGTTCTAGAATCAATTCTGCTAGCCTGGATCAATATTTCCCTTTTGGAAACCTGCTCGTTGAGAACAGACATTTATACTATGTTATTCCTCACACTGGCGACCATCTCCATATAGTCCATGCTAAGGTCAAGATCGTTAATGTTAAATCGACAGAGCCGCAAGGGCCCGAGACGCCAGGCGGAGCACGGCCACAATGGTTTCACAGGCAATAGGAGAAGGGGATGGAACATTTCATCTCTCGCCTATGGAAACACGGCAGCCTTGGCTTTGAACTATAGGCAGAGCGGGCATCTGGCGAAACTTACAACTTCAAGATTCTGGACCGTGCAATTGGTTTCAGAAGGCGAATTGGCAAAGTTATTTATTGCAAGACAAATATCGATCGCAGGGAAAATTAGATTTGCCGTTCAGTACATTTTGAGTATAGTAAAAAGTAAAAGGGCGTGCTTTTTCCTTTCTTTTTCTTTTTTTTTATCATCTTTCCGGAGTGAATAATTTGAGTGCAGATATCTCTAGACTTTCGTGTCACTCGATGCCCCCATTCAGCACACCTGTTTGGGGGGTTCTCCACGTACCGTCACTTCACTGTCGTTCATTGAGGCTATGATGTCCTATCTCTTGACATCAATACTGTGATACGGATTGTTCTGGAGCCAAATTTTCTTGGTCGGGCGCAACTTTGTGTTCCTAGAATCCAAACATTGTGTCTAGCTACATTTTCCAGTCACTATAGAAGCCTTCATTTATCGATCGAGCAACTGATATCAGTATTCGATGTGTTCATTCGTGCTAGCGGTCATTGTTGACGACCTTCGCTGAATTTGTTCAGGGTCTAAGCTGTAATGGCAATTATTCTTTTAATTTACAGAGAATACTTAGAAGCGCTTGATCGTGATAGGCTCCCCCTCCTTGTCTTTTGAATATTGTCTAGAGATACAGTATGAGCCGCAGAGTGTGCTATTATATCAGCGTCGGTCTATAGCCTTCTAATTCTCCATACTGTGTGTGCGCATACGTGTATCGAAATAAGTGAGTGGCCGATCATGCAATATAAATAACACAGTGAGATATTAGTTGAAGTCGACATCACTTATTCCATCTCAGAAGTATGAGGACAAAGAACGAGGTCCTCAGACATCACTCTCATGTGTATGTGAGAGGACAACCTGTGGACCAGTCAGCAAGACCATACATTAAAAGATCTCACTCAATCGTCAAACACCGAGAAATTCGAGGACTAACTGGAGCTAGTCTCACAAGTACAGCAAAACATCATTGGTGGCTCATGTGGTAAGATTTGAGAAGATAATGTTACACGTTGACTAACGAGAGCAGCGCAATTCCTAGCTTGAAAGATTTTATCGCACAAATTGACAACCAATTCTGGCAGAGGCAGATTCCTTGCTTTTTATACCAAAAAGAAATACATCGAGCAGACTGATCTTGGTTTATCGATTTGTATGACTATCTCATTCCATCCTTCGAATCCCGTTCGCAGCATTGTGCAGCTGTCAAAGCTGATGCATCAGTCCGATCCTGTGCCCATATCAGTTGTGTTGATACTATCCTGACCGCAATGACATACACCCACCCAAAGAAAACACAACACAGATCAAAACGAAGCAGAACTGGAAGCTTCGAGATTATAGTTGACGCTCTTGTTGTTTCCTCCCTCTATCACGTTCGCATAAGCCGTGACGTGCGTAAGATTGTACGATGCTCTAAGTGTCCAATAACAAAGTCTCCATGTCAGAATCCGAGTTGACAGGAAAGCTGTACAACAAACGCTAGGGAAAGAAACCGTTGAATACGTACGAGCCATTCAAACCCGAGAACCACGTTTCCACAGTTCCACCGCACTGTGGTATCCCATTGTTCATCGTGCAACCGCCTGTGCACAGCACGACTTGGAAGCCTCCATTGGAGCATGCGTATCGGAAGTCGGGGCCGCTGCAGCCGTACAACAGCGGGGTGCTTGTGTCACAGGTGATGGCGTAGGTTCCTGGTGCAATCTCAGCCTCCTGGCGGGCGATGTGGTTGGTGGGACTGCCAAGGACGAGTCCTGCGGTGGTGAGGATGAAGGAGAAACGTTGGTGTTGCATTTTGGAAAATTTGGGTGGAGTTGAAGAGATTGGTGGCTTTTACTGTCTTGAAAAGGGCAAAGATCTTGTTGGTAGCGTAACCAGAAATGGAATACAGGTGTAGTGCAGACTATAATGAAAAGTAAGGAAGAGAAAGTGTTAGTCTGCGCCAGGCTGATACTAGATCAAGTCTCAATATGCATTCATGAGTGGCAGATCAATGTAGTATATATACATAAGCCCTTCAATGAGATCTAAAACAATGCACAGCATGAATGTTGGTTGCAATAGTCAACTCTGTTTCTTAGAATAGGTGCAATAGGTGCTCATAATAGGCCAACTGTACTTTTGATTTCTCATTGTCGGTTGACGTCTTATGCACACATTTTGACCTGTTCTCTTGCGGGTCACCATGACCAGACCCGTTGGGGCCGAACTGGTTGCTTCTCTTCCTCCAAAAGTACAACATTATTTGCATTACTTTGCCTTGCGTGAAGCTGGCCTCTGCGGATTCCACCAGGCCTGCCTGTATGATGTTCCTGTTGGCTTGACGCAATATAAATAAGACCAGTAACTGAATGATGCTTTCAGCACTGACGCTGGACTTGATACAATCCCGATAGGCCAATTCCATGTGTGGCTGCGCTGTTCATTGATTACTTGTTTTTGTCTTTTGGACTGTCAGCTTGTTTCGACGTCTGCGGCTGGTCCAAGAAATGCAATAATGGGAACAAACTGTCTGGACGTGGTAGTCTAGGTCTCATTGGATTTCTGAAACAAGACTCTTGATTGATATGGGACGCGTTCCAGTCTCTTTGGTGTCGGTTGAGGATATCTGTCTTTGTATAAAGTTTCGTGGCGAAGTACAGCGTTAGCTATGGTGGAACCTCCGATATATACGAACTCATCCAGAGCGACTGTGATATATATATATATATATATATATATATATATATATGTGTGTGCCTTGAGTACTTAGCCGACCTTGGATGCCATCGTCATGATTACTTATCACAAGGAGATCGTTCGACTGTCTTTCAAGTGCGATTCCGCATTTCATGCCACATACAGAGATATCACGTAATTACAATGCTATGGAGCCAGGATATTTTGGCCCTGTTGCCTACGTGGGGCGTGTTTGCAAACTGATATATTCCCAGTAGGCACAGAACATTGGCAATCTATCTTGACATCATATGAGAGCCTTCATATTTGACGTCCCAAATAGTGGACTACCTTATTTGGACCTTTCCAGCTGCGGCCAATATACCATGACATTACGGTATCACATACGTCCAATCCAAAATGAGGATCTATGCATCGTTTTGAAATACTACGGCCCCTTTCTGACATTTCGATGCCCGCATACTGCCGCGCCAGGGAAGCCGTCGTGGGGTGACAGTGCTCTGAACACGAGCAGCGAAATCTGCCAAGGCCTACAAATGAAGCAAAGTATCTTGATCCTCATTGCAAGTGCCTTGCGGCTACATCCATCTGGATTGCCTTTGCATAGCCGCCGTCACAGCCGTCGCTCAGGCAAACAGGATCCCGGGAACATGGTCCATTTGGCAAGAGCCGGAAGCCGAAGAAGCCACCGAAGGTGCCGACGCTGTCTGCGACTCTGCATGTGTATATGCACAACATGGCCAAGTTGGACGGATTCGGGAAGTAAACCGGGGACCACGCTTTCGGCTTCCAGAGGATCCTCGCTTTTGATTTGTGCTTCTTAGCTCAGATGCTGTGGTGAACCCCCACGGAGGGTATTTCTATACAGTAACTAAGCAGTACCAGAGACAACAGATGAGGCGGGTAAGAAGAAGAGGTTGGGTAGCGTTTCTGAGAAACAAGCAGTTGAGCCTGTCTTGGCGGGGCGATATTTTCCGGGCTGCTGTCGATGCTCAGAAACCGAGCGAAAGGAGTTGGGAGAGGTTGTTCGATCAAAAGGGGAATGTATGACTGCGTGTCCGAAGTTCGTGGGGGACGTCCCAACGCAGACAGGAGTTGTTCGCACGAGAATGGTATATAAGTCCATAGTCTCGAGCTCGTCAGGTTAGATTGCAGAGCCTGATTGCTCTGATATTGTGTTCATCCATTGGCAAACCTGACTCAAAGACTCTGCTCGTCACGCGTACTCGATCCATTCCTCGACAATAGACCTGTCCATCGCTCACTATGCAGATTCCTCCCAGAATACTCGCATTTTCTCTCGCGATTGGCTTCAGCCTCGTCGAGGCTGCTCCCTTTCCAGCGCGACGAGACACTCCTGGGAAATTTGCGGCTCTGTGCAGCAGTGTCGCCTTCAGCAACGGCTGGCTTGTGGCAACCTGCCCAGACAACAGTGGCGTTTCGGTAACGAGCAGTGTTTGGCTGTCTTCGTTGATTGCTCTTGACGACGACTCGCTCGAGGTGTGTAACTGACGTTGTGATATACTTACTCCTTGATTCCCGTGTGGAAATTGTGCTAACAACCATCGGCAATAGTGGCAAGTAGGGTATGACACTTGAATCCTGCAATTGACACAGAGACGACAAACTGACTTTGAACCTGTTTGCAGTGGTGACTTTTACGCATCCTGCGTAAATGGTGCTGCCAGTACTATTTCCAACTCCACCCTCCTGTCTCAGTGTGCTGTGGGAGAGTCGTATATTTCCATTGACCTTTGTAAGCACACGGACTGTTTTCCATTCTGTTCTCCTTCCAGTCTTCTCTTCTTCCCTTTGACCAATCTCGAAATACATCTAACAACAAGCCTCCCAGCCGAGCATATCTCCGTCTACGACGGATTCCTCCTCTCCGACCTAGCAGGCACTCCCTCAGGGCCAACCGTCCAGTCGAGCAGCATCACGGTCCCCAGTGCAGCCAACCACTTTGCGTACCAAATCTACTTCTACAACGCACTCATGACGCGCTACTGTGAGAACTACGGCACCGAGGACGCCGGGTTTGGCGTCGAGATGGCTGGCGCGGGCCCGCAGACGTGCTACAGCTTTGCGTCGAGCGAGTGGCAGACGAACAATGGGTGGTACCTGGAGCCACCGCCGTTTGTCTCTGTGGTTGACTACCTCAACTATGGGTGGCAGGTCTCGGCATACACCACCGGCGACTGCGACGGCGAGCCAGTGGCCACGTTCGGATACGGATCGGCGTACAATGAGGTCGGATGTCTGGAGCTTGATGGCCCTGTGGCCGGGTTCAAGGTTGAGCCCATGTGGAATGCGTTTTGGCTGTCCTGAGACGCTTGGCTGTACATGTAAAGATAGAGACTTGGGATCGGGATTGGGGCTTAACGGTGATTTCTTCTAATATGGATACCAGTCTTCTTTTTGCTTGGATTTTCGGTTCACGGAAGGCTTTGAAGGATCGTTCTGGACGGACAACAGGCAGGATATGCCTCGTGTTGCCACAGTGTGGAGGAGGAAGAAAAGCACAAGTCAATAACTGCCGTTTATCATGCACGAGATGCAGTGTATGAAAGAAAAAGAAAGTCATGTTCTTCAGGCACAGATCGTAAGGTCATGGGCCAGTGACGGGACTATCGTGAACGTCGCCCTTCTAGTCGTGCTTGTTGTCGTTGTTGAAGAGGCTTGCCAGGGATCAGATCTTTTGCTGGACATTCTGCCAGCTTTAGCACTGCTGGTTCTAGTGTAGCTACTGGTTCCATTGTGTCTCGTGAACTAATCCCTACGATCGATCGTGCTCAGAAACAAGGTGATATTTGGTTTTGGATGTTTGCACGTAGGATTCTTCCACAGCTCACGCTCCGTGTCAAGATTAGGGTGCGGGAATGTGGATCCAGGGCCTGTCTGGTCCACTATAACCAAGCCGCTGACAAGCCTGTGGGGAGGCCTTTGGGGGCTCCATAAACCCCAAAGAGCCCCAAGTTTCGGGCCCACAAGGGGGTGCTGGGCCGTCTAGCCTCCAGCGCCCAGAGTGCTTACCTAGACCCTGTCAACCATGAATGGTCCAGTGGCGTTGCAGCCAAACGTCAGCGTGCGAGAGATGCAACGCCAAAAGCTCGCTCCCTTCACCATCTACACCATCTTTCACCGTCGTTGCTGTCAGCCTCGTCCAGACAGCAAGTATATCACAGTCACAAACACACGAAAGAAACGACAAAAGGACACAGATCCAAATCTGCATGAGACGGCTGCCACCCATGGTGTCGAATGGGCCTCTGGGCCGCATCACGCGCGCCTCGTTGGCGCGATTTGCTTACACTGGCGATGCCGTGACCCAGCCAAAACGCGAGGCCGCCACAAGCACCACGCCCGATATAGAGGATCTTCTGCCTTCTTCCGTGCCTCAGAAGACAAGCACCACCTCCACCATCTCAAGGAAGCGCAAACGTACCGTCGTGGGCGGTCCCAAGGTCGCCCAGGTCACCAAGGCCGCCAAAGTTGAGGAGGGAGAAGAAGAGAAGGAGAGAGAGATGGAGGACCAACAACATGCTGCCACGATAGCAACCACGATAGCAAGCACGAGCCCAGCCTCCACTCGCCGGGCTCGCAAACCTGCCCGCAAAAGCACCGACCCGTCCACGGGGGTCGAGACCATCGCCGCACCTTCAGACTGGGAAGAGCTCTACGCAACGACCAAGGCAATGCGCCAACCAGGCGGCGCAGCCGCCAACGCCGCAGTGGACACCATGGGCTGCGAGCGCCTCGCCGACCCAGCCGCGAGCCCGCGCGACCAGCGCTTCCACACGCTTGTCGCGCTGATGCTCTCCTCCCAGACCAAGGACACGACCAACGCGGTCGCCATGCGCCGGCTGCAGACTGAGCTTCCGCCTCACGAGCCGCATGCTCGGCCTGGTCTGAACCTGGAAAACATGCTTGCCGTGGACCCTGACACGCTGAATGAGCTGATCTGGGCGGTGGGATTCCACAACAACAAGACCAAGTATCTTAAACAGACTGCACAGATTCTGAGGGACGTCTGGGGCGGGGACATTCCCGACACGATTGAGGGCCTGGTTTCCTTGCCTGGCGTCGGCCCGAAAATGGCGCACTTGTGTCTTTCGAGCGCATGGGGCAGGACAGAGGGAATTGGTGTGGATGTGCATGTACATCGCATCACGAATCTGTGGGGTTGGCACAAGACAAGCACGCCCGAGCAGACGCGCTTGGCTCTGCAGAGCTGGTTGCCAAAGGACAAGTGGAGGGAGATCAATGGGTTGTTGGTCGGGCTAGGCCAAACGGTTTGCGCGCCGGTTGGGAGGAAGTGTGGTGACTGCGACCTGGGACTTGGCGGGTTGTGCAAGGCTGCCGATCGGGCAAAGGTCAATGCAGGGCGGAAGCTGAGAGAAGTAAGGCTTGAAATGGAAAGAGAGGAGGAGGAAGACGACGACGACGACGACGACGACAAGGTGATGGTGGCCCAGTTGCTCAAAACGCAAGAGACTGAGACGATTGTGCGAGGAGTCCCAGCCACTGTGACAAAGGCTGAGCCAACAATCAAAGAAGAGGTCTTCACGACACCGTCAAGGGTATCGAAGCGGCGAGGGAAGATTGGTTGAGGGCTTTACAAGTTGGATGTGGCCAGGAAAAAGGGGAAAAAAGGGGGGAAAAAAAGGGAAAAAAGGGAAAAAAGGGAAAAAAGGGAAAAAAGGGAAAAAAGGGAAAAAAGGGGGAAAAGGGGGAAAAGGGGAAAAAGGGAAAAAAAGGAAAAAAAGAAAAGAAAAAAAGAAAAAGAACCATGACTGCTCTTCTCGATCTAATAAAGCACGAAATTCGAAGGCGACAAGGACAAAACAAAGCAGCACTACGAAATGAAACGACTCCCTACACTTATGGATCGAAGCTCATGACCAGTCCGGCGTTTTGCGCAATCAATCACATATCGAACCATGGCTTCTCATCAAACAGTGGTCGCACGCAATGTCCGAGCAGGAACACATGGTGGTCATGCGCATTCGACGTTCAACCAATGACTGGATCTAAGGCATTCATCCTAAATCTAAACCACCTACCATCATGTAGCCTGGATTCGATACCGGCTACGGCCATGGGCCAACTCTTGCAACACGCTACTGTCGTCTCTTGAGGGCGGTGGTCATGTTGGCCGCCAAGTTGGCGACACCCTCCTGCATTGCCTCGAGATGGCTCCAGTTGTAGCTGTCCTCAGCCAGCGACCAGGCCATGATGCCACCCAGGCCCTTGGCCTCAATGATATCGGTGAACTTGCGCGCAATGATGCTGGCCGTATCCCAGGTCCAGAACAGGCCAGCCTCGTCATCCACCCACCACTGGCCTCCACGCAACACATCCTCGGTCCCATTGGTGAGCGCATCAGCAAAGGACTCGGCAACAGACTTGGTCGCTGTGGTGGAGCAAGTTCCATACGCGCTCTGGCAGCCCGTATCGCAGTAGACACTCGTTGCGCCACAGTAGCCGTACTGAGAGCAGCAACCTCCGAAAGAGGCGCCCGTACACGTGAACGAGTTGGCCGCACCGCAAGTTCCGTCCGTGGTGGCCACCAGGCTGGCTGACGAGACCTCCACAGGCAGCGAAGACTGCTCAAACGTCTGAGCGCCCGAGGCGCCCGTGTCCTGGCCTTCCGCGTCCTCGGCGAGCGCAATAGGGCATCCAATGGGTCCATCCGTGCACGTTGTGTTAGCAGCCAGAGTAAAGTACTTTGCGTAGAAGGCAAGCCCCAGGTTCATCTTGGCTGGGTCCATGCCGTTGGCAATGTACGCCTCGACGGTGGCCAGCGAGCCGTTGACGTCCGTGTGGTGCTTGGTGGCAGTGTCGCGGCGGTTCATCAAGTCGTACGTCATGACATTGACAAAGTCGACAGCAGCATTGATGCTTGGCACCGTGTCGGCCGTGAAAGCAATCATGTCGCGCTCCAGGCCGGGCACGGCAATCGAGAGCTCCTTGCTGCTGCCAATGGCGGCCTTGATGGCTCCGAGAAGCAGCGGGTAGGTGTTGAGTTCAGCCGTCAGATCGCTGTTGGGCACCTGCTTGTAGTCGTAGCCGTTGCCTCCCGGGTATTCCCAGTCGACATCGATGCAGTCGTAGCCCAGGCGGGTGAGCGTGCTGGCAACGTTGCTGGCGTAGGCACTGCGTGAGGCGTTGCTCAGGGCACCGGCGCGGAAGCCGTCCAGGTCGCCCCAGCCGCCAATGGCCATGCAGACTTTGGTGCCGTTGGAAAACAGGGCGCGGACTTCATCCAGAGGCAGAAAGGGCGTATAGTCGCCCATGGTGGAGCCGCCGACGAAATAGGAGGAGTTGGCAAAGGCCGTAATGACATGCGTGACGCCATTGGTCAGACTGTTGTTGGGCAGAACGGCTGTGTGGTACCTGAAGGATTTGACCATTGTCAGCTTCTTGGTTGTCCTTGCAAGATGGAATTTGCCGTGCTTGTATATCTGTGCTCTGTTGGGCTCTGGTGAACATGGCTTACTGGTCAAAGTAAATCACATTGCGGAAGGCCGCCGAGGCGGTCGAGGCCGCAGCCAGGCCGGAAAAGAGAGTGGATATCTGAACCATGTTGAAGTAATCGTATGGTTTGGCCAAGTCTTGCTACTACCGTGCCGTGGGGAGAATATAAAAGTGTGCGATTGCTGCTCGAAATGGATAAACAGAGGTGTGGTGGTGTTGTCGTCGTTGTCGCCAGGTACACGAGATCCAACAAGTCCTGTCTGTTGTCTAAACGGACAGAGATGTGACGTCTTATTTATGGACAGGAAAGACTGTTTTGCTCAGTTCCCTTTTCTTTGGTTACACTGACGGAGCAAACAAGCTGAAAGGAGCGACGAGGGCTGAGCCTGTGACAACGAGCGAGGTTTGTGTGAGTGAATGGAAGCAAGCACAACGATTCACGGCACCGTGCGACGGGGAAAACGCAAAGCAGTGGTCAATATCTCGGTAGGTCGGCAAAAGAAGAGACGGCTCGCCAGTCTGAGCTTATATACGAGTCTCGATCGCATCAGCCACCACGTACTTGGGGAATATCAGCCAGGCACAGTCCTGCTGTTTGTACCGATAGCCCTACCGAGCAACCCTCCTGGCTCTGTTTATAGATGATCAAGTTTCATGCAGCGAGGGAGCGAAACTTTAATTCTTGCCCATCGAACCTCGTTCGCGAACCCAAGTCTCTGTGGCTTTGGTGTGGGTGCAGTCTTTACGGCACATATCTGGCAGCCAGCGCCAAGGTTTGCCGTGATCTTCAAGAGCATGTGTAATGAGGACTGAAAGTTTGATTGATTACATGGTGTTCTCCATGATATCCTACAGCTCAAATGGGTGCCCCAGGGGCCATGTCAAATAATTTGACATGCCAGGGCAATGCCTGCACGCCATGTATCCACAGAAACCTTAATCCATATATGTCTGCAAAGATATCCAAGCCTGAGTGCATGTCAAGGAGAATGAGGAGGTTGAGCCCGACTGTTCATAAAGTCAAAGGCCCACGACCAAGATTGCCACTTGTTCTTTTGATACAGCCGGTCTACTCACGTGGGTTTGTATTTGGCAAGATGTGCCGTGTCACCCTGGTGAGCGTCACACAGCTTCATGTACGGGTGTGATTTTATGAGATAAATCATGTGTCTATAAATAGCTACTGATACCTGCTTCCATTCACGACCGATGAGTGACAGAGACGACAGATCTTGAGAGCACGTCAGGACGACCTGTAGTATCAGTTGAATAATTACCATCCTGACTTGGACTACAGCCTTCACTGTTCGACAAAGAAGTCTCTGATGGATGACACCACATCATCGGGCGCCTGCTCAGGAATATAATGTCCCGACTCGACTGCCCAGCCATCCACCGTGACACCATCGTCCGTCACTTTCCTCCATTCCTCCAACGCATCAAAACACCGTTCCACGACACCGTGCTTACCCCAAAGGACCCTCAAAGGGCACTTGATCTTCCTCCCTTCCTCCAAGTCCCGTCTCTGCTCATCCATATCCCACGTCGCCGCCGCGCGATAGTCGTCACACATCGCATGCACGGTATCTTTGTCTCCCAGCGCCTTCACATACTCCTCGAAACACTGCTTGTCAAAGATCCCCAGCCCGTCTCCTTGCCTTCCACCCATGAACATCTCCGCGATCTGACGCGGGTTCGAGAGGAGCATCGTCTCAGGCAGAGGGTACGGCTGGATGAGCATGAACCAGTGGAAATAGGCCTTGGCAAATTCGAAATCAGTCGCTTCGAACATGGCGAGAGTGGGGCAAATGTCGAGGAAGAGCGCGCGGCGGACGGCGTGAGGGTGGTCGACGCAGAGCTTGTGGCCTACTCGCGCGCCGCGGTCGTGTGCGGCAAGGTAAAAGGTGGAGTAGCCCAGCGAGCTCATGACTTGAACGCAATCGCGGGCCATCAGGGATTTGGCGTACTGCGTGGATGTGTCGATGACACCGTCCTTGTTGGCGGTGGTGTCGGTGGTGAAAGCGGGGCAAGAAGAGGAGCCATAGCCGCGGAGATCGAGGAGGATGACGTTGAAGGCGGAGACGAGCTGAGGGGCAACGCGGTGCCAGATATGCAGTGTTTGCGGAAAGCCGTGAAGGAGGAGCAGAGGAGGGAGGTCTGCTGTGGACGAGTGTGTGCTGCGGAGGCCGCGTATGGTGACCTCGGGCGAGGTCTGGGTGACGACCGAGATGGGTTCGAAGTTGTCAAACATATTGAACAGGTCGTCGTGGCTGGGTGGCGGTGAGCAGCGTGATCTTGATGGCCAAGATGGATTTGTCTCTTGGGATAAACAGGCTACGATGTGTATCTTTACTTCAAGTACTGAATGTAGGTCTGGATAGACTTTCAAGAGCGAACTGATGTTCGCCAGCTCAGACAAGGCCGTATGTAAGCATCATTACAAACAAGATGTGGAGCCAAGGGCGCGCTTCTGGAGTTTGTTCGGTCTTGCGTTTGTCCGGCCTGGGGATTTGCTGTAGTGCTCCTAGACCATGAATCTGCCGAGTTATTTCAATTGTTTTAATCACAGTGTAGGACCACGAATACTTTTGAGATGGATGTTGACTATGTTGGCTATTTTGACCATGTTGACCATGTTGACCATGTTGACCATGTTGGCCATGTTGACCATGTTGACTATTCTGCGCAAGTAGTGTACAGTGTCATTGATGTTCAGAAATATTCGTGGTCTACTTGAGTCCCAATTCCTTGAGACACATTCTTCGCTACTACAAATGTTCTCACCTCCACAAACACACCGTGTAAAGCTGTTCAAAACACCGACCATGGATCCTAACGACAATTGCAGTTCCCTCAGCAGTTGGCGGCCGGCTATGCAGGCTATATTGCTTTGGGCAGATGCCTCGTAAGCTGCTGGAGCTGGTGCATCGAATGGCTTTGGCCTGATATCTATGGGACTCATGTTGCGACTCGTGCCAGTGAGTTTGGTACGACTGTATGCAGAGATCGAGCTGGCGTATGGGAGCCACCATCATTGGCCATCAAAGACGGTTGGGCTCGCTGAAAAGACAAGACATCGTCTTATCAGACATGAGAGGATCAGCCACCAGAACGGAAACAGGCCAAGTGTTCGAGGAGACTCTTGAGGCTGGGAATTGGCCGCGATCAAACTATCAGAGCACATTCCAATAATGGGCACTCAAAGACGCGGCACGTCCAATGCACTTAGACCGTTCCCACTTACTAGTCGCAAATTTAGAATCACATTGTCTCGAAACCTTGCCATCTAGGTACGCCTCAGATACCATGCCGGGTTTCGACAATCCTTCTAAACCAGAAAGTCATGCGCAAAAGAGAAGAGGGTAACCTGGACGGCGAGCACTCTGACCCCCCAGACACGTGCAGCACGTGCTTGGCGACGAGGACATAACAACCAAGATCTCACAGTCCCAACATCCATCATGGCAATTCATTCTTCCCATTGGGCAGATATCCATGACTAGCCGGAGTGGCCGCCAAGGCCCGAGGCTGTCGAATCCAATAGACGATTTTGCAATCCACCGCTCTGGATATCCACCCGCATAAAGGCATAAACACCACCATCCAGGCAAGACCTGTCGCTGAGATCCCATCTCTCCATACTGTAGCCTTGTTTCTCGCGGTGGGCACTGGGAACGATTGTGTTCGCGTGGTCACAGCACGAATGTGCCATGCTGGCACCGAGAACAACGCGACGACGGGACCAAAAGGCACAGGTCGGGCACCAAACCACCCCATCGACAACGGCGGCTACGGTAGACTAGTGGCTTTGGCTGTTTGCAGAACCGCATCGCGATTTGGCGAGAAACAAGCAAATCCCATACTTGCAAAGTTGCGTGAGCAGGGGTTGCTTCACTTGTGGCATAAACAACACAGTATTCCCTTTTTCCTCTTATCAATAGCAAGGACGAAAATCCTGACCCAGGAAAACGTATATATGCGTCCAAAAACTGCATCGCTGAAAGACAAGTCGGTTGTGGTCCTCGTCTGACCTTTGCTCAACCCGTCTGAGTCGTTGGGACGGGACTGGTATCCTTTGCATGTTGTAACGGCTCTAACGATATATGAACGACTGAATGAGACCCGATCCTCTTCTCCTCCTTGTCGACAATACCAGTCTTGACAACGCCGGTAACAAATCCAACTCACAACATCACCATGTCGACCCTTCGATGCACAATAATACAGTCTGCTGCTCCTCCTCCTCCTGGGAGTAGCAGCAGCCAGTCTCAACAGCAGCGCCCACGTAGAAACACTCCCTTCACGCTCATCCACGAGTCTGACTCTGACACCGACTCGGATGCGGATGCGGACAACGACGTCAACAACAACCAGCCTCAACGCATCATCTCCGCCTCCTCAGCGTCTTTCGAGTCAGATGCAGAGAGAGGCCAAGATCTGCGACCTTTGTGGTCCCCAGCCGACCACTCTCCTTCTTCTGCCGAGTCGGACATCTTCTCCTTCTCTTCAGCCTCCTCTAGCGACGAGGACAAAGACCGAGCCGCCCGCCGCCAAGAAGAAGAGTATGACGAGGACAATGAGGACGACGAAGACGACGATGAAGAAGAAGATGATGGTGATGATGACGATGACGATAACTCCGTCCCATCCTGCCCTCGCTGTGAAACTCGCCGCGCGACTCGTCGCTCCGCCAACTCTGCGAGCAGCGGCAGCGGCAGCACCCCAGGCACAACTCGTTTCTCCGAGCTCTACCGCACCATCAACCGCGAGGCGCCTACCGGACCTTACCTGAGCTACTACAACTCGCGAGACACCTCCTCTTCCTCGGAAGAAGAAGAAGAAACATCTGCTGCTCTCAGACGATACTACTACAACAACAGTAGCGACGACGGCAGCGGCAGCGGTGACCAGTCCTCACTCGGCGTCCAGGCCGCGACCCACGACCGAAATGACTACTTTGGCTCTCGCAACAGCTCGGAATTCCGCCGTCTGGCATCTGCTTCGGGCTCAGAGCAAGGGGAAACAAAGGCAACGGCGACTGGAGGGGAAACGAGTGGTGGATCCCAGGATAACATCATCCGCGTTGGCTGGATCACGCCCACCACGGCTGCTGCTTTGGCGGGCTCGAGGGAGATTCTGCGCTCGACGGATTCTTTCAAAACGGGCTGGTACTTGTTCTCTGCGACGCGCGCGACCTGGTTTTCGTATTCCAAGCCTGTGTCTGCTGCATCTGCTCCTCAGACCCGGAAGCTCCAGAAGCAGAAGCCCGAGGGGACCATGCCACAGTCGTCTCTGCCGCCTCAAGTTGTTGTGCTTGGAACCCAGCCCCGTCGTCCTTCGTGGAAACGTCGATGGACGAGCAAGCTACGCCTGACGGCAATCAAAATCCCACAATACCAGCAGCAGCAACAACAAGTCCAAGTGCTGCAACAGGAACAAAACCTGGAAGAGGACCAAGGACAACAAGAAGTCCAGCAACAGCAACAGCAACAGCAAGAAACCCTTCTCAATGGCTGGAAAATGCTCCAACTCTTTCCCTCAAGCCAAACCTACTACGAATGGGTCTCAGCAAAGCTCTCGCCTCGTCAACCTCTGATAGCCATCACTCGGACGCCCTCTCGTCGCAGCAAGAGACGTGCTGCCAAGAACCGCGACAGCCCATTGAACATCCTCTACCCACCGCCACCCCCGGCCCAGCTCACCACGAACTGGTACTTTTTCGACAAGTCCAGCCGTATCTGGTGGGCCTACCGCCTCTCCTCCTCGTCCTCCGATTCTACCTCTTCCTTTAAATCATCCTCTTCCACCATCACTTCCTTCCTGCGTGGCGGTCTGACGCCCACTCCGGCCAACACAATCACACCCGCGCAGACAGAAGGCTGGTGGTTCTACTCCACCATCCAGGGCCGCTGGATGTTGTTCTCCGAAGCGGCTGGCTTTAAGCGGTGGTGGTGCCCTTGCTGCTCGGCAGAGGACGGCGTAAAGGAGTGTTTGAACATTAGTGTGACTGGGAGGTTTGCCGGTGCGGGTGCGGAGGACGCTTGTTCCGAAGCTGGCGGTGCGCTGTTTGGATCCGGGCTCAGCCTTGGAGCGCTGGACCATAACGCTACACTACGGAGAGGGAAAAAAGAGAAAAAGGAGCTGAAGGAGAAGAAGGAGGCGGGAAACAAGAAAGAAGTCGAGGAAGCTCGGCCAGGCATGGTGGCGCGGCTTGTGACGATGATACGCTGGGGAATGGGTCGCAAGACCACCAAAGTCTAGTCGGTGCAGTGTCGATTGATAATATGGAGCGTATCGACGTGGCTTCATCACGTCAGAAGTCGACGTGCTGGGATTTATGAAACAATAATTGCGTCTGGATTTTTGGGGATTCACAGTGGTCATGGAGAAAGATCTTATGGATGATGACCTTCAACGAATCGGGATTTATGACTTATATGAGGGAACAACATGCTTAGACAGATACCCAATACCTGATGGTTGATGAACACTTCAAAATTCTGGAGCGATGATCATGATTGTGAGAGACCTCGAAGAGTAATCAGCGGCGACATACTTCATCTAGACAATAATTGCATTCGACAACGTACCCGAGTACACACAAGCACAGACGTCTCAATAGTAAATACGATCTCAGCTTCATCCTTCTCGGCTCTGTAGTACTCTAAAGCGGCGAACTCATTCGGTGAGTTGCCAATTCAAAAACATTGCCAGACCTCAAAATCATCTCAACGATCGTACTTCCATTTCCATCAAGTATCATGCTGGTTAGACAGCAATCTTTAGTATTCTTTTCACCCTTTCTTTCCCCTTTTTCTTCTCCCTTTTTTCCCACTCACTCTCCTTCTTTCTTCGGTTTTGGTTTTGCTTTTGGCTTTTCCATGTTTCCCTTTTTCACTTCTTCTTTCAATGGCGGAAAAAAAAAAACTTCAAATGCATTCCAACCCGTCAGACTCCTCAATCGCGTGTGAATCCCTCACTGTTCTCCTTGACAAACTTTGCAAAGGCTCTGCCAGTGCCTTGTCCATGCTGCAGTTCCTCAATAACGACAATGTCGCCAGTGTGCAGCTCGTCATCTTCGTCGGACTTGTCCATCAACTGGTCTTGGTTTTCATCGTATGCCTCCTTCATAAAATCAAGAAGGATTCTCTGCCTAATTTTGTTTCTGGACTCCTCGTCCATTGCATCCGGTGCCTTCTTGTTGTGATTGACCAGAACCTTGGCCAGCTCAAGAGCCATTGACTTCGGCTGCTGACTCTTTTCATCGGTGAGAAGGTTGAATTCGAAAGCTTTGTTCACTCCGTTGGTCTCTTGTGCTTGATCAGTAGTGACGAAATCTTCACCAACATTGGTCCACTGAGTTTCGTGTGCCTCATCCTTGCCTATCTCGCCCGACTCCTTCTTCCTCAGAATTGCTAAAGAGCGCTTCTTCACAGGACCATTTCCGTCGTCATTGTTGTCCACTCGGGCGGTGTCAGGAATTTTCGTGTCTTTGGCCTTGCTATCTGCTTTGTGCTTGCCGAGGACTGAAACTGCGCCCGTCGTTTGCAGCGTAGCCTTCGACAGGGGAGACTGTGTAGAGACGTTGCTGCGGCGCATTGCAATCTGTTTAGCCTTTTTGCTCTGTCTCTTCACCTTCGTTCTGCGTTGTTCTTCCTCTCTCTTGATCGCCATTGAGCGAGCCCGCTCTTGTTGCAGCAGCCTTCCCTCAAGATATGGAGTCTTCTCAATGAAAAATGTCTCATCTGCCTCATAGTCGCGCAGCACCACGCAATCGTTGGTAAAAGGCAGAACTTGAACCTTGTCAAGCCTTATCTTTTCTAGGTCACTGGCGGACAATTTGTTGACGCCAGAGGAAGAAGGCGACTTTGAAGCGGTAAGTGTCGCTTGCGATTTCGGTTGCGTCTGGGTTCTGGCCTTTTCTGGGTTGGCGAGTCCGGTGGCACGCTCGCCACGCGTCTTCTAGACGGTGGTCTTCGCGGTGACTTTGCCGCTCTGAGTCCCATGAATATTTGTGACAAGGATTTGGCCGTTGTTCTTAGAATCGCTCTGGTCAGCTTTGTCGCTGTCGACGCGTCGCTGCTCGGTCAGTGGATTGGAGGCCGTGTGTGCATCGACGGAGCAAGGAACTCTAGATGCATCCTTCATAGCCAAATCGTAGCTGCTTGGCGACGTTATCATATTGCTCATGGTGCCAAAGCTGTTGATATTGTGACTGTCCTTGACAGGATCTTCCATAGAAAGGTGTTCAACATCTTTTCCGAGGGGAATATGGAGAGGTGCTATTTTGGGCGACGACGGACAAGAACTTGACCAGGGACGACAGGTCTCCATAGTCGGCATGGTGAAGCGACGTCCTCTGGGAAACATCTTTTTCAGCTTCTCGTAAGAATCGTCTTCACTGTCATCTTCGCTTTCTGCTAAATGTTCCAGGCCACGAGAATCACTAACGGTGTTGCTATAAAAGGCGCCCGTCGCGCTCACATCGAAAGCACACTGAGCAGGCCTTGTAACAGGCGCCGACGATGGGCTTTTGTGAGCAAAGTTTCCTTCAAGATCGTCCATATTGAACACAGAGAAGCGAGGAGTAAGAGTCTCAAAGCTGTCGTGATAGCCTGCACATGTACCCTCATCAGCATTGATTGCCGTGCTGGAGGACCACCTGGCTGTTGTGTGGCGTGTAGGTAGTTGCTTAACTTGTGCGGGGGATGAAGGACCGGCTATGTATGAAACAGTGGCATGCTGGGAGGTCTGCTGCGGCTCGATCGATTTCGTGTTTCCTGAACCTTCGATCCGATCCGTTTCAGTGGCCGCTTTCAGAGCCTTGCGCAAAGCCGCCTTCTTTCTCTTCTTCTGTGCTCTCCTACGAGCCCTCTCCTTCACCGAGTTCCTACTTCTACTCGGAGAGCAGGGCTCTTGAACATCTTTTCCGGTCTTTTTGTCCAGCTGAATGAGTCTCACAACTTCTGGATCTTCGGGCTGACCTGCGGGGTTGTCTGTCTCCAGAGCCTTGCGCGTGGCTGCAGCCGCTCTCTTTCTCTTTTCTTGTGCTGCCTTTTGAGCTTTCTCCTTCTCCGAGGCCTCACTTTTGATTGAAAGGCGATGCTCGTCAGTACCCGGGGCGGACGGCTCTTCTGACTCAACGGGTGAATCTGACCCTTCAACAAGCAAGCCGGTGTAGCAGTAGTGGCCCAGGGCTCTTTCAAGCGGTTCACGCAGATTCTTGTCCTTTTCATCAACAATTCCAAATTTGTTGGGATGGTCACCGTATCCATACAAGTGCAGAGACCACAAGCCCCTCAACTTTGAGCGCATGAATGGAAGGGTTGCGGCAGCCAACTCGTAGTGGAGCGGTCCGTTCATGGGAATCACAAATAATTCCATGGAGCCCAGGGCGTGCATTTTCTCGATTTGCATTGCAATCTCTTCCAGGAACTCCACGTTGTAGCGAGGAATGGTCGGAAGAGTGTAGGCTGAGGGAAGATGGATGCGCAAGCGAAGAGAGCGTGTGAACTCTTGGATGTTCGGGTTGCAGAACAGGTCAGAGATCCTCTGGAAGTGAGCTCTGCCCTGCTCAGTCTCGGTGCATTTGAGATCTATGTTGAGTTGCAAAGAGCTCTCGGAGTAGATGTATCGAAGGAATTTTTTTGAAAGAGCACGATTGGCGAGATGCAGGTTGCAGGCTAGGCTCTGAATCTTGTGGGCGACGAGCACACCATTCTCGTTGTACGACGTTTCGCGCTCTGGGACGTTGCGGTTGAAGCCATCTTGAGAAATGACAAAATTGGCTTTGCTAGCGTCGCGACGCTCTCGACTGAAAGCGTACTCGTAAATGGTCTCAAGGATATCTTCATGGGCAGTCGATCGTCCCACGTGGCGTGGAGAATCCCTGTGGGTAACAGGGTCGGTCACCTGCTTCTGGCCCGATTCGTCGCCGTCGGTGTCGTCGTCGTCGTCGTCGTTGTGATACTCGCTCTCGAGACCGGAGAGGTCAAGGAGACCAAACGGACGTTTGTGTTTTGAGGTTAGGACAGATAGATGGGGCGTTGAGGACGGCGTGATAGACTGCATCTCGCGGGTCATCCCCTCGAGCTCTTCCACGCTCGAACGGTGACTTGCTTTGTCTCTCATTTTGAGGCCTCGAAAAGACTTGCTGGTCCGACTTTCCAGTAGGGCAAATCAAAAGCCCAAGTGTAGTTTTGTGAGTGTACCAGCGCGGTAGGAAAGAGAGGGGAAGGGTAAAGTACAAGCTCAAGCTTGAAAGCCAACAGCCGAGCAAGCCAGTGAATAGTGCAGTGCGCCTCTGCAATGACCAAACGGTTTGATCTGCAAAGTATCGTACGTCAGGGTGGTGCTGATATCGCTGGAGATCAGCTCAAACGGTCGGTGAGCAGAAGGGAGAGATTTATTGCAGTGTGAAGCGTTATAGAATCGTTTGAAAAGTTGTGTGATCATAACTTTTTAGCAGCAAAGAAGACAACATGACTGACGAGCCTAAGAGCAGCTGAAGCCTTGGAGGAAAACCTTCCCAAGCCGCAGATAGGCATCATTTGCAGTCCCTTTATGCCAGCATCGGCGTGACCAAGCTTTTTCTGGCCAGAGTTATATCGTCGGTCATTATGAGAGCCTCACAGTGCGACGCAGACAGCCCATGATGCCTGAGAGCACGATCAAGTCCAATATATGCAGCTCTTCTGGATGCTTCACACGGACAGCAGTGGCGCAGAGCCCATCAAAGACAGCAAGATGATCAGCAAGAGTCCCTGTACAGACTGATCAGTCAAAAGAAGAAGCACTCGTAGCTCAAAGGAAGGCAAGAACCCACCAGCCAGCCAGCTACAGCAGACTGTCATTATAAAGCACGCCTAGCTAGCAGCAGGTTCCTTCATCACCAGCATCACCAACAGCATCAGCGCAGCCATGAACATGTTAGGATGTTTATTCGGCTACTTTCCACTGCTACTGTATTCATGTTGTTAGTACCAATAGCCTACTCGAGGACTCCGAATTGTTGAAGGTAGAGTCGCTTCATACTGACCAGTATAGTATTTCACCTTCCAAAACACCAAAACATATGAGATCCAAGTCGCGAGACTGACAGGGCGTTGCTGATAACTTCATGTGTACCTGCCACGTGCGACTATCATCTCCGTGCGCATGAGTATCTTCATAGACATACATGTAAGCCGTATCGCGGGACGTGTGAATGATACTGAAGCATGCTGTGCTAAGACACAGTCGATACGGTATCTAGTACACGACGTATCTTAGCATCTCGGCGCAAAAGCAACAACCATGAGTATTACGATACACGCTGCACCATGTAGCACGCCAATGCAATCCGCATCCTCAAGTATCGCAACTACTACAAGCAGCAACTACAGAAAAGCAAGAAATGTTGATCTCAGAATGAAACTGAAGCCAGATGGGACCACTGGCGTCCAGAGATTAACGAAGGATCTGTTCCTCTGAGAGTAACGCTCCTGACACAAAAATGTGTCCGACCACCTGACACCCTCATCAGCCCCAGAACGGTGCTTCGGTGCCGTGGTCGAGCGCCTCTACTACTATGAGGAAAAGAAGAGGAAGAGGAAGAAGCGAAGCAAGGATCCCAATCGCGATGGACACATTTTATATGGCTCGTGCGTCTTTGGGGTATCCACTTCTCAGGCAAGGCCCCTGGTCTGCATCACGTGACTACAGGGACAGGGGTATTGTGAGCGATGAACAACTGGTTTGCTCTCATTGGCCCATTCTAGCCGAGGAACCGGGTCGAGGACGGATGGATACGGCAAGTCGAGCATCATCGACCTTGCTGGTTTCAACCTCACCTCGTGTCGTTTAGAGTGTTGTTCTCCCGGTCCATTAGCTGCTTGCCGTCGCTTGCCTCTGCTTCCACGATCCCTCTTGATCCACGAGACAAGCAACTACCCATTATCGACATCCAGCACCGTTCAATCAAGATGATCACCTCCAGAACAGGCCTTACGGCCGCCCGCCGGGGTAAGCACTCTCTCCTCCCGGTCCACCACTCATACCCCGTGTTGCCTCTGCCAGACCGACACCAACTACCACGACGTACCTTGTTATGCTATACTCGCGTAGACTAATCGCCTCACTCCCAATGCAGTCGCCAAGCCTTCCGCCTTCTTCACCCAAACCCCCTCCTCCTTCTTCACACCCGCCTCGTCCTCCGCAGCGGCCGCCGCCCTCCTCCCCACGCAAACGCGCCGCCACGCCGCAACACAACCCCTGACCCCCGCGGACGCACAAGCCATCCTCGCCAAGCAGCGCCTACAGCGACCCGTCTCGCCGCACCTCGAGATCTACGACCCTAAGCAGACCTGGTTTGGCTCCTCCATCTTCCAGCGCTTCAGCGGCATGGTCTTCACCGGCGGTCTCTACGGCTACAGCATCGCATACCTCATTGCGCCCCTCGCGGGCTGGCACCTCGAGAGCGCCTCCATCGCGGCTGCCTTTGCGGGCTGGCCGCTGCTGGTCAAGGGCGGTGTGAAGCTCGGCCTGGCGTGGCCGTTTGTGTTCCACTTGTTTAACGGCATTAAGCACTTGGTGCACGACTCCACGGCTAAGGGGTTCAAGAAGGTTACGATCAAGAAGGCCGAATACGCGATTTGGGGCAGCACGACGCTTGTTGCGGCGGCGTTGGCGTTTTTGTTGTAAGGATGGAATTTGGAAGGAGCATATGAAAGTGGAAAGGGACATGGTAGCGAATAGTGGTGGTGGTGAAGGCGGTATTTGTGCGTGTGGATGTTTCCTCGGATTTGGGAGCTTTCAGGTGCTGCAGAGATATGGGCTAGCAAAAGGTTGGCCAGTGGACTTCAGAAGGACGATCAGTTCGCGAGTAGCGCCAGAGCCACTTCTTGGACCCAAGAGGTGCGCACGCACGCATTGTAAGATTGTTGTGCGGCATATCAACGCTAGATGGCACATTGCCCTTACGGAGAGGATCAAATTACGCTGCGTTGGGTCTGTGTTTGTTGCGAGAAAACCTGAAAAAGAAGTACAATAAGACTATATATTATAAGAATGAAGCGACACTGTTTTGCCAACTGCATTGACGTATGGGAGACCTTGACTACTGTACCTCGATGTCTGGGAATTCTCGACAGGCTCTCAAGTAGAGCGTTTTGAAATTCTGTAGATATTGGTGGCATCAATCCCAGCAAGCATTCCTCGACGTACCAGCAAGACACCAATCCACCAAGAACCTGATTTGCAAAGAGGACATGCAAAGCACCCAACCAGCAGAAACCACTCATTTGAAGCGTCCCACAAGGACGATAAATCCGCGCTACACTTAATCTGCATTAAAGGCACGCCTCTCTTTTGAGTTTGTTCCTGTAACGCCCCCAAAAGAATTGTAATCATCCCACGTACGGGTATCATATTCGAGGAACCCAGGCCAACCCGTGCCATTTGCCCCAAATTTGAATGAAAAGGCACATAAGCAATTTGAATAAAACCATTCCCTTTTCCCCCGGATAACGCCAAAACTTGCAATCAATCGGTCATTGAATCGAACCAGCCATTGGACTGAGCACCACCATCCTGCGACGGACTCAAGCTTTTGCTGCCGCCCTCTCTGCTGTTCCTGGCTCAAGGACATGCCGCTAATCGTCCTTGAACGCCTTCGCATCCAACACGAGCCTATTCAGCCGCGAATTCCGCAAGCTGAAAACCTCTTTCCCTATCGTCGGGCCCAGAAACCCCTCGAGCTGTGCTGCGACGTCCCCGCTCTCTCCCATTCCTCCGCCATTGCCATTTCCGTTCATCACATTCATCATGTCAAACTCGGTCTTGTCAATTGTTTGAACCGCTTTGACAATGGCCGCAAGCAGCAAATCATACTCCGCCTGCGGCACTGCCCCTCTATCCCTTAACGGCGCAAGAATCATGGTGTCAAACGACTTGAGATTCGGCATGAGCAGCACCCGCACGGACATGGGCCCGCCCGCAGCACTGAGCCCACAGACAGCGCCGAAAAGCACAGGACACGGTTTCGACGGATCGAGAAAATACTTGAGACAGGTCCGTGTCAGCTTGGGCCGTAGCCGCGTGTTGGATTTGGCGTAGTTCTTTGCAATTTTGCCGAGCACACCGGCCGAGAAGTCCCGCAGCTCGTATTGCTCGCGCACGGCGTCGGTGCCTTCGTCAGCGCCGAGCTTGCGGCTCATGAGGCACGTGAGTACCGGTGCGCTGAGGGGGCTCGCGTACGGGTCGAGGAAGAGGTTAGCATTGTCGAGAAGCGCATCCGTGAGCTCCATCATTTGCCGCAGCACAAACGTGTCGTCTAACCTGTGGGTGACTTGGTTTGCGATGAAGTTGACAAAGTATGGTACGAGCTGGTGAAGACCGGGGTCGGAGCGCACCGATTGTAGCGCGGCTTCGCGGAGCTGGCGCACTTCGTCGTCTGGGTTGTCGTCGAGAATTGCGGACTGAATCTTGTCGAAGTATAAGACGAGCTCCTTGGATATGATGTGCCTAACATGTGGTCGAAAGGAGACGTTGTCGTTTCCGGCAAGAGCGGCGAGAGCTGGGTTGGCACCGGGGCCCTTAGGGACGAGTTCGGCAGGGCGAGATTCGTTGGTCGATGGGTTCTGAGGAATATTCGGCTGTACGCCTTCGATGGCAAGCCAATGAGCTGTTTGAGGAGGAAGAATCGAGATGTCAGTCCAGCCCAATTCAACCTCTGCCTGTATGGAATATTTTTTATCGCGGACATACCCGTAAACGTAGCATCCCGCGGCACCTTGGGCAACGGAGCATTGATAAGCTTCTCAAAATCCACCTCCTCATCCTCCAAGTAAAACAACGGCTGGCCCGGCCCCATACTCGCCTCGCCATACCGCAGCGGCCTTGTCGAGTCGTAGCCATAGAGCGGTTCCACATCGAGCACTTTGAGCGCCTGTGACACATCCTGCACCGTCAGGGTGGTGCGTCCCGCAAGCCGCATGAACCGCAAGCTCTCGATAATCACCTGGCCCAGACGGTACTCGACATCCTGCTGCAGGACCTTGAGAGCTTCCTCGTTGAGCGAGCCGATGCCCACGGATTCGGCGACATCCTTGACGTTTTCGGGGTTCCACAGAAGCTTGGATTCTTCTGCTGGTTTGGGCGGCGCTGCGGCCATGATCGTCGTGGTGGTGGTGGTGATGGTGAGGAGGTGGGTTTCAGGCGCGCTAACCTGCGAAATCGCGGTATTTGGCTGCCAGCGCGTTGTTCGTTTGATGTGAGATCAGACTGGTGAGTGAGTGGTGCACTGGGTGAGTGGGCACTGTTCGAGACTCGTCGTTTTGTTGAGTCTGGAAGATGTCTTTCGCGAGAAACTGGGCGCGCCTTGATGGATCAGGCTCCGCAAATGCGACGAGGTCGGAGGCGCGGAGCTGTTTGAGCAGGCACATAAAGTTGAGCATCGGCTGGCTGTCTTGCAGGGCTGATCGCAGTTGAACCGCACAGTGACAGGGTCTTGCCTGCCGCTGTTACAGTGGCTAGTGGGGACCGGCAGCCGGCTGCATCGCCCAAATTCATGGACGTTCGTTCATCTTCAGTCTTGCTCACGGCTCATCAGTTATGGTTGCTGACAACTCACTCCTCAGAACTTCACCCATAATTGCCGGTCACGTCATAACACGAGTGCCTCCGTTTCGTTGCACTCCATTGTAGTCGTCTAATGTATCTTGCCTTAGAAACGCGGAGAAATACAAAACTCCAAACATCATGGCATTCTTCTGGAGACTAAGCATACTCACTCCATTGAACACAACAAAGCATCGTGATCTGTCCATAATATTCAACAATACATGAGATCCAAAGGAGTGGTTAGTAGGTACGCAGTCAAAATACACTTTGTTCCCGCCGCCTCCTTCTGTAATGCAATCCTACCAGGTTCAAATAACAGTTGGGGCATGCGCTCGCTATGTCGGCGGGATCTAATATAACCACCTCACCGTTCCGATGTACGAACGTCCTTGTTCAGAATTTTTGGGTTTGGGTCCCTTTCCCTCATATTTCCTCCCTTTTGGCTTAGAAAAACTCCGAAACTCCATGATGCTCATTACATAGCCAGTAAAGATGAGCCAAACAAGTGTTCATCTATCCAAAAGATTGAAAAAAAAGGAGGGTATTGTGAAAGAGTGATGCTAATATGGGGCACGTAAAAACCAGGAGCATATGTATGTCCATGCCAGAAAATTGCAAGTCGAAATTGCCGAGCGCACCAAACGACGGCAGATACCCCATTACAAAGACAGTATGTCATTAGAAGCATAGGAAAACATCAGGAGACTGGGCAGAAGTTGAATCAAGCCGGGTGCTCATATCCGATACCTCGTTGCCATGGGCTAGATGAATCATTGGTATTAGTCGTCTTGAACAACCAGCATAGCAATCGTTGGGGGATCTTTGAGCTCACCTTGAGTTGTTTGCAGCCCTCGCTCCATTGATACCTGAATTACTACTCCCACTGTTGCTTGCAAGTGGGCTTACGGGTACTGGCCCGCCTCGTGATGCGTCCATCCGCATGCTCGCAGACGACCCATTCGTACTCGGAATCGACGAAGGTCGTATCCTGTCGCTCGTCTCCTCACTTGTCGCGCTGTTTCTGAGCGACGACTCGTTGACCGCAGGGTCCCTGTGCCCAGGAAGGTTCGCTGTCGATGAGCCAACTGGGTTGATGGAATCTTCATCATCGTCGTCCTCAATGGGGGCCTTGACATAGCCCTTTTCTCCCTGGTCTCCTCTTGCAGTCGCAGCAAGAGCATCGAGTTGTGCAGTCGTGTTCAGTACAGAGCCAGACTTCATGAACGAAGTACGGTCATCTGCCAATTGGTATCGGTTGTCCGGGTTCGACTTGAAGAAGATGACGACAGTAGTGATGATCAGAATAAGCAGCAAGATGAGCGAGACGGCGGCATTCAAAATCCACAATAGAATACCAACGACACCAATCATCAGACCTGGTCCGTTGAAGACATCAGTGAAGATGAGTAGGAAAACGGCGTTCAAGAAGTTGACGACACAAATTGTGACGTTGATGGCGTTGGTCGACTTGTCCATGTAGGGGCGCAAGACACTGGTGGCAATCAAAGCTGCTATTTCCAGTATGATCAATCCCACGGCCTGTGTAACACCAGACTTTTGGCCAAAAGCAATGAACATGGCCTTCAGAAGCGTGTGCAGGAGCACAGGGCAAATGAAGTAGTATGCAGATGCGCGGAATTGAATGTACAAGAAGCCCCACTTGTTAAGCGCGTGCTGGTCGGAGTACAAGGCATAAGCTGGGTTCCTGTGGAGCGCGATCTATAACGAGTCAGTCAGCATCATCAACAAAGGCCATCACTCGCATCGAAAACCAAGCTTACCGAGCGTCTGGCCAGGCGAAAAACGTTCCACGCTGCCCAAGCCAGGGTGATAATTACTCCCAGGAAGAAACCAACAGCCAAAACCATCTCGGCGGGGGAATCTCCTTGCGTAAGCTCCCAGAGGCAGAGCACAGAGAGCGGCAAAAAGCCGACCAGCGTGATGCGGAAAAGAATGCCCTTGAGGTGGGTTCGCCAGTCACGCCGGAATTCGGAAAAAGTTTCACTCTTCATCCATCCAGCCCTCACACCACCTTCACAGATGTACTTGAAGGCAACCACAGCCAGCGCGCTAAGCACGAGGAATATGCAGTACCATATCAAGCCGGTCATGAAGAAGTTTGTGGTTTCAATGTTGGCTTGGTATGCGTAGCGTTGGACACCCGTCACCACATAATCTCCAGAGCTGCTCTTGACGTTGCCGGCTCTCTTCATGATCTTAGAAGCATGTTCAGGAGCGATGTCGGTTCGAGGCATCATGGCAACGGCTCTGCGGAAAAGGCCATTCTTGAGCAGTGTTTTGTCGACATTAGGTGACATGGCTGCGGCTTTTCGGTACAGGCCAGAATTCGGGACCGGTCCTCCTCCCAACAGCGACATGGATCGCTTCTGGACCTGAACCGAGACCTGGCTGAGAGAGTCGAAAATGTTGGCAGCAGTTCCTCCTGTCGATCGCTGGTACCAGGTGAAAATGTTCTGCATGAACTGGACCCTGATAATACCCAAGCTCCATGACAGGTCCTGGGTCCAGGCGGCAACCGATGGAGGGAGAGGCGTCGCAACCAGGCCGACGATGGCTTGGGACTGAAAATATCCGGTCAGTGCCAGCGCGTTGGCAGCAACGTGAGCGGCAGCATTTTGATGGCCCAGACCAGACATGAGAGCCGAGGAAGCAAGAGCCAGGCCGGCAACAACGGCAGTCACCCATTTCACAGCAACAAGGTCGACCGTCTTTCCGTTGGAGATGGAAGCCTGCACACAAGCAACCGGCGAGCCGTCGGTGTCGTTGATGTAGACCTTGACCTTGGCGTCGATGTCCGGAAAGGTGTAGGCGATACCAGGAATCAGAGTTTTGGCGCTGGGGTCCACAGGAATGTTGAAGGGGTTGTTGAGGTTACCGGGACTCATGGGGCAGAAACCGGCGAACTCCTCCCCAGACGTACAGGGGTCGATGGTCTTGCGCATAATCTGGTATCCATAGGCAGTGATCTCAAAGTCGAACAGCACATTGCCCGACACGGTAGACGAGGCCGTCATGTCGACGGCCATGGAATTATTGTTAGGCGTGTAAACGACATCGAACAGACTGGCAGAGAAGCCAGAGTTGGCTTGGCAGGTGCTCAGAGAGGTGGTGTAGAGGACAGGCTCGGCGGCGACGCAAGCGAGAATGGCGGCCAAGGGCAGGAAGACGGCTGAGGACAGCCGCTGCGATCGTGGGAGACGCATCGTGGGCGTGGTCGTGGGCGTGGTCGTCAAGATGTGATCCACTCGTGCAAGATGCAGTCAGGCGTTTAAGCTTGTCGGTGAGCTTATGGAAGAGGCAGACGGAGACGTCTCTGAAGGGCCGGGCTGGCGGCGAGATTCGACGGGGTTGCGCCGGTGCAAAACAGCGAATCGACTCAATATAGAAGCATCAGGCCGAGCGAGCAAGACGACCTGGCTGCGAGAGAAGGTTTCGGTTCGGTTGGACAAGCGAATGACGGTCTGGCAGGACCGGACGAGTGGGAAGAAAGGACGTCGACGAGGAGGCGGAAGCACTGGGGCGGAGATGGAAAGAGAGAAGCAGTACAGCAGCAGTAGGGCTGCGCTCAAGTGCTGTTGGCCTAGAAACAGAAACAAGTTGGTTCCTGGTGGATCCTGCTCGTGCCGACTGGGCCTGCTAGTGGCGCACTGAACGTGCTCGACACGTGAGACAAGGCAGATGATGTCGTAGAGTTTGGTTTGGATTCGTAGGTAGCGACTGACTCTGGTCAAGGGACTGACTCTCAAATGGTGGTGCAGAAAGGGAAAACGAGAGAGCAGGACGGGGGCCTGGGGGGCGAGGTGACGGCCAAGACGTCAGGGCCCAGCGGCTGGACGGAACAGCAGCAGGTTTAGTGGCGGGAATCAGCACACGAGTACAGAAGCCAAGGGCCTGTAAGCTGGGCCTCGAGGGCCTGCTGCCGCAAGATTTGCAGAGGGATTGACGCTGCCAAATTCGGATCAATGTGGACCAGGGTTGTCGTTTGCATCCTCTCAGGCTTCTACGGCAGCACGAACCCGTCGCCAGAGGCTCCCAATCCGTAGCTCCAGTGGTTCCTCACGGTTGCTCTACCGCTCGCTCCCTCTGGCTCTAGCCCCCTTGTGGGCCACTTTGTGCCCCTTCCCCGGGAAGCAGTGCGCCAAGCCCTTTTGGGCATCGCTATGCAGGTTCGGGGCCCTGGGGCCAATCGTTGCCAGACAGCGGTGCGGCAGTGCAGAAGCTCGTATCGACTACTGTCGTCCTGCTGGCTCTCACTTTGTACCAGTGGTTCTGTCAGTCCCCCTGCCCTGCTTTTTGCTCTGGAACACTTTGGCTCTTGGCTGTGTAAACATGATCGTACGCGGGACACGTGTATACAATACGATGCGGCTTTTTCTTGATGCTGGCTGTGGTCTTGCACGAGAGAAATCGGTTCGACAAAGAACCTGATTGCAGTGTGCGTCAAGCAAGCACTGGCCTAGTTCTCAGGTACCTCGAATATCCAAAATCCCCAAGTTCCTCCTTCTCAACTTGTAGTGGGCCCGCCATGTTTCACGCTGCAGCGCCGACTCCGGACTTGAAGGTGATCGATATGGATATGCATATAATTATGTATGGCCATACATGTTTTGTTTCCAAGCAAATACTGTGGGGAATGAAAACAGACGCGCAATCCAATCTTCTGTCCGCTTGCGGGTAACGTGTTCTTGCTATGAAAAGAGAGAACGCTCTGATGTATAAGTACATTGTTGGAAGTAAGCAACCGAGCAAGCAAACCTCGGCAACAACACAAAACAGGGCGTGCGGCAATGTGCCCACTTGTACACTAGAGATCATGCAAGACAGCACTGCCATATGTAGGTACTGTCGGCTGCATGCAGCAAAGCAGATTATGACTACGCAAGAACGAGGGCATCATTACCGATGCTCAATGCTGCAGTAGTTGTAGGAGACTGCTGACATATCATTGTGCGTCAACAAGAGAACGAAATCATGGGACAATATGAGTATCGGGGCTATCTAGGTACTTGCTTAGTTACATAGCCGACTGGAGTGCCCCCAAAAAGGTGGTCTCCAACGGCCACAGCAGGCCACCGCTGAAGAAATGCACTGCCTGCTGCTGCTACCCAATACTTGAGAAGTCCGTCAAGCCTGTCTAGCACAGGGGCATGCCCCTACTAAAGGGCCCGCCCACAGGGGGCTTCTAAGTACCTGCTGGGCTCCACTGGGGCTGCAATTGTTGCAATGTTGCACATGCGCAATGCGGGCGGTCAATGTCAAGAGCCCGATGGCATGATCCGGGCAATTCAACTCTAATTACTGGCGCCATGCTCTGGTGCAGTGGATTCCAGCAGAGAGCATCTATGCCTTGAGAGTCGAATCAAGAGTCCAAGGGCGGGTTCGTGCAGATCATTTCCTCACAGTTGAGAGAGCTGATGGCACCTTCAAACTGACATGGACTCACAGTTCAAAAAGAATGACTTGCAGCACGAATCCACATCCACTGCACTGCGGCATGCAAGGGGCGCCCGCGTGGTTGTGGTCAGTGGTACCACGACTGAGGGTCAAGGAAACGTCAGCAGCCAAGTCACAATTGTGATTTCGACACTGGCCGATTCGGGGGGGGGGGTGCAAAGCTCCGACACCAACCCCATCAAGTGCATGCCTCGAAAGTAACGAGACAGAACATCGTGCAAGTCGAGTGTAGAGCTTGCAATCACTCTTGTTTTCCTCTACAGCATGACGACTGGACGACCAAAGTAACCTCGATCAATTGTACCAGAAATTCTTGTCCCTTATCTCAGTTCGCCAATCGCAACAGATGAACCCAATCGCTTACTCGGTATTCGAGTGACAGCATGACAAAAGATTGGGAGACGTATGGGAGTATACTTCTCGAACTGTACCTGGGAGAGGAGCAGAATCTTGAAGATGCTCTCGCGCCACTAAGCAAAGACGGCGCTGTTACGGCCTCGTAGGTTTCACCCGTTGAACGCACTTTTTCCCTTGTGCTTGTTGTTGGTGGTTTTCTTTTCTTTCCTTTTCTTTTTCCTTTCATCTCGATATTGAAGTGCGCCGAATTGACCGAGTGATATTGATACTCGCGCGTTTACTAGACCAAGCGCGTATGGCAACCGGCTTAAGCAATTGGAAATCCTTTCCTGTGGCTCATCCAGCCCAAGCGATAATAAGAATGCGTTTCGGGCGCGAATTGTACCAAATGAGCACGGTGGCCAAAGTGTCAAAACCCCCCAGGACAGCTTCAAGACGACTGTATCCGAGATAGTTTGTCGGTTGCGTTCGTCAATCAGAGGAATTGTAACGAATGCATCCACAGCCCAGAGCCCATTGAGAATGGCTGTTGGAGATATGAACCACTCCTCGATTGAGGCTGTGCAAACGAGACTCGAGCAGAATGCAGAGGCTTGGATCAAGTTGATCGAAGGAATGCAAGAAAACAGCATTGCGGAAGCATCCCAGCATACAGAGTGGAAGAACATCATTGCATCTATCTTGGGACAGCCATTTGCAGTCTGTGCTTCTACAGATCTGGACAAGAAGAACCGTCACTTCGATTCAGAAATTTAGTGAGTATTTTCATCTTCAAGTGGCCATGTTCTGAAATGGACCAAATCATAACTTGCCGTCGTCCAACATTTACTAACGATGACTCTTAGCAGCTGCTCAGACTTACAGTGCCAGTTTCTTCCGAGCTCAAAAGATGCATCTCAAGCAAGGCCAGAGGCAGCCAGCCATCGTGGATTTGACTTGGATGAAAAGCAACCGCTCCCCTCTGAGCTTGCCGGTCGGATGGATCAGACATACACATCTGGAATACCTTCGGTCTCCTCCATTTCTCTGTCTTTGACCGATACCATCACTTGCACAGCATCATCCTATCAGGATGAAGTGGACGATAGTGACGCGTGTGGTTATCTGGCCACTGGCGACGACCTGGATGGTTTGCAAGGCAGGCTTTTTGGTGTTGACTTCCAACAGTCGGTATTTACTTCTCTGCCAGACAAGATATCTCCTATACAAGAGCAGGAAGGGAAAAGTCCGAGTCACCCAGAGATGGCATACACATCGATCGATCTTGAAAATTCTTCACCTTTCCCTGAAGTCGACAGGCTGAACATGACTGAAGTTTGGCGACCGGGTCCTACCCGGAATGCCTTAGGAGGCGACATCCACGCTGAAGTCGTTTCGTTATCGTCGCGCCGCTCTGAGCCGATGCTTGCCTCCTCGAGAAGCTCAGATTGTCCTGCATCTAGCAATGCTACCGACAGTGCTGATGGCGAAGCATCTGTCATGTGCTACGAATGGCAATGGCTTACGGCCGACACTGATCTGTCTCCACGGCCTAGTGTTCCACCATCACTTGCAGTTCTGGAGACACAGATGGTGGAGCATTTGAGGCAATCATACCAAGCACAAAGCGAAAAACAAAATAGCACTCCTCCACCAGTGCCTTCATCCACAAGTTCAAGCTCGTCAATGTCAGACGACAGAAAGTCATCTTCTAGCCGCAAGACATCGCGACGAGATATAGAGACGCCAAGCGATGTCTACGATCATGGGCCCTCGGTTAAGAAAGGCCGAAAATTGATTCCGCCCGGCGAGATTCGCCTTGCTTGCCACTTCCAGAAGAGAAATCCGGAGCGATATCCGGCATGTGGTATTCGCAAAAATGGGTTTAGGACTGTTGCTGAAATTAAGCAGCACTTTTGGAGGAATCATCAGCAGAATCCAAACTACTGTCCTCGATGTAAGGCTTCATTCGACACTGCGCAGCTTAAGGATGACCATGTTCGACAGGCTTTTGTAACTCCGTGCCCAGAGTCTGCCGCAAACATTCCAGAAGGCCTTTCTCATGAACTCTGTACCGTTCTGAAGCGGCGCGTGGACAAGGAGTGCGATCTCTTTGAGCAATGGTTCAGTATTTGGGACATCATCTTCCCAGAAATTCCTCGCCCAGACAATCCCATGTTTGATTTGTGCGATGATGTCCATATCCAGACGCTGGACTTGGCAGCGTTTCTGGAGACAGAAGGACCCGGTGTAGTAACCTCAATGCTGCGAGAGGAAGGCTACTTGGTCAGTCTGACCTCGACGGAGGTGGATGCGTCCATTAGCCGCGTCGTCAACACTGCTTTTAAGCGAGTATTTGAGGCTTGGAAGACTCGGAGAGGACGACTGAGCCGCAGTAGCGCAAACCCATTTGACATATTGTCTGATCCTGTTCAGTCGATCGGCGAGCCGGGAACCCAGCTAGCTTCTCCGGGAGTGGTGCTATGTCAAGCAGCCGACCACAAAGAGACGAATATTTCTCCGGACTTCGCAATTGATTTCGACAACACGAATGACATGCCATGGTATGCCGGCACTTGGGACGAAGGAAACGATGGATTTCAGTTTCGCAGTTACTGAATATGAGTTAGAGAAGAAAGCCTGCTCGCCTGCCTGTACTTGCAGAGCTGGGGACTGTTGTTCAAGGCTTGCAAGTCACATGCACAGAGGCAAACATTTCCCAGCGGAGCCTACCGTCAAGCTACCAGGGACCTTGTTCGCAGAATTGTGGTGGGACCAACATCACGCTGTCGCTCAAGAGAAAGAAGATTTTATGATCCTCGGTAGGGCACGCTGACTCGCATATACTTTGTTGGAAAGCGGACGGGGAGACGCGTTATTTTTTCTTGGCTTGCCATTCACAAAGCCGACGTGCTTCCTGTCCCTCCCGGGGGGGGGGGAGCTGATCGCGTTGGCACGATATGTGTTCGATCTCACTAGCTTCATGTGACGACTGTGTGTCTCCACAAGCACAGCGGTTGTCTCTTGGCCGTTCGACCTTTTGATCGGATCGGGCTACCAGCTCGACTTTTTCGCCGAGAGCAAAGCCGCAGATGCAAAGAGAAAAAAAGTTCAAAAAGGAGGCTAGGTGCGATGGTAGACCGACGGGGCAAGATGCCTCTTTTAGCAGAAGCCCGCCGAGAATCTCTCCAGGTTCCCCACAGAACGAAGTGGGTTTTGCAGCGCGGGGCAGCGGCCAAGCATTATGGGCGCCGGGGCGCTGGGGACGCATGGGTGCAAGCAGTAAAAGATGCGGAGAAAGATGGAGTCGAGCAGCGCTCCACCTGGCCAACAAGGTCAACGATCGATACTGGGACTAATGCCGCGCAGCTACATACAGACGGGATTGCACTCGTCACTACCTGCTAGCAAGATGCTGGTGCTGCCGTCCTTGTCTACCTTGTGCGCACCGCATCAAATGGCAAAATCCGGCGAGAAGAGGGGCCTCAGGTGAGGGGAAACTTGAAGAGGTTGGGACAATGCACAGCGGTATGCCCGGCCAGTGCTGAAGATATATAAAGAGACAAGTCTAGATAGTCCTGCTCGAGTCTCTTGACTTGCCAACTCACGTTGACATCTCTCTCTCTCTCCTCCTCATCCTGCCTCCCTTCGTCCCTGGCCTCTCCGTCTCTTTGCCTTGCTGCGGTGAACCTGTGCGAGAATCACGATGGCCTCTCTTCTTCTCAGTCTGCTCCTCGCGGGCAGCTCCGCTGAGGCAGCCTCCTACAATGGCCTGGCCATTACTCCACAGATGGGCTGGGACAACTGGAATGCCTTCGCTTGCGACGTTGACGCCGAGCTTTTGGCATCCTCGGCACGCTCGATTGTCGACTTGGGTCTGCGCGACCTGGGTTACGAGTACGTCATCCTCGACGACTGTTGGTCCATTGGGCGCAACACGTCCGGCAACGGCTCCATCATTGCAGACCTCACCAAGTTCCCCAACGGCATGGCCGCTGTGAGCGAGGATGTGCACAGCCTGGGTCTCAAGTTTGGCATGTACTCGGATGCTGGCCAGTATACCTGTGGCCAGTACGAGGGCTCGCTTGGCCACGAAGAGGTTGACGCGCAAACATTTGCCAACTGGGGTGTCGACTACCTCAAGTATGACAATTGCTACAACAACGGCAATGCCGGCACGCAGTACCTCAGTCGCAACCGGTACAACACCATGAGCCAAGCGCTCAACGCCACGGGACGGCCGGTGCTTTACTCGCTGTGCAACTGGGGCGAGGACTATCCATGGAACTGGTGAGCAAGCCCCCTCCCCAAAACAACTCGTGAATGCCTCATGAAAACAATGATCTGAATTGCTTGCTAACTGGACTTGAATCAAAGGGGTACCACTATTGCGAACTCTTGGCGTATTTCTGGAGATGTTTATGACTCCTTTGACCGCCCAGACCCTCGCTGCCCTTGCGATGGCCCTGACGCCTGGGACTGTGGCCTGCCCGGCTTCCACTGCTCCACGCTCAACATTATCAACAAGGCCGCCTTCATCCCCTCCAAAGCGCAGAGCGGTGGTTGGAACGATCTCGACATGCTGACTGTCGGCCTCGGCGGCCAGACCGATGCCGAGTACGTCACACTCTTCTCCATGTGGTGCGCCGTCAAGAGCCCCCTGATCATGGGCAACGACTTTTCGAAAATCAGCAACTCGACCCTGTCCATCCTGACCAATGCTGCCGCCATTGCCGTCAACCAGGACCCACTGTACTCGTCCGCCGCCCGACGCTGGTACTACGACACCTCGGACGTGGATGCGTACGGCCGCGGCTCCATTCAGATGTGGTCGGGCGCCCTCAACTCGACGACCGATACCGAGTGGGACGACATGGTCGTCGTGCTCATCAACGGTAACAACTCCCCCTCGACACTCAACGCAACACTCGCCGACATCTTTGTCGACTACGGCACGGGCGGCACTGCCGCTGAGATTGGCATTTCCTGGGAGGTGCGCGACCTGTGGGCGTACCGGCTGACGGACGAGGAGTCCCAGGCGCTGATTGACGCTGCCAACGCAACGACTGCGAGCGGCAGTGGCGCATCCGTGGAGGCGTGGTCCAACAACTCGACCATGGCGCTGTACAACGCCACGGCTACATCGTACGCCGACGGCCTGGAAGCCAAGGATGAATTGCTGCTGGGCAAAGTGGTTAGCACGGTGGCGCCTTCGGGTACGCTCACTGCTAGCATTGACACGCACGGCGCGGCCATGTTCCGTCTGCGTGCTGTGCCGACTACTACTCCTGCTGCGAGGAAGAGAACCGACCTCTAATAATAACGCAGAGGGTAGCAGGGCTCTGGTGAAATGAGCCAGTAGCCCTACAATGATAGTCTTAGATTACAATAATGTGTAACACTCTCTCATCGCAGAATCCGCTCTGTGATATCGTCTGAAACTTGCTTTTGGCTTCCACTGGCTGTATTGTATGTTTCGTATGCTTACGCTACCGTTCAGCAGAGAAAACAAGATCACAACTTCTGATTGCAAGCAAAAATTGTTCTACCATTGATCCGTTGCCTGTGAAATGCTACACTGGTATGAGTTGAGCTGAGCCGTCGTCCTATTCTGCATGGCTTTTTAACTTGTTTGAGCCTACCCATTGACCAGGGGCTCCGAACCACAAGTCACATCCAAATTATCAAGCCCCCTTCTACCTTTGCTTGGCAAAAGGCTCCCATGTCTCGATCTTCTCCTTGACACTATCACGCAGAGTTAGCTTGAGTATCCTGCTAGGCAAAATCCTGCTCGGCAAGTAGTAGCATCCAAGGTGCAGAGAAAAGCAGAGTCACAAGGGAAATAGGAAGCACAGTGCTGCTCCCGCCCGCGTGCGACGAGCACAAGAAAGCGATCTCAAAGGCAATAGAAAAGACAAAGGGGAAGGGAGACTTGACACGTACGTGTTGTATGGTTTGTATGCGCCCCTCGTCTGCGTGTAGTTGGGGACGTGGTATGGCTTGGCCCAGCTGCGCGCCACTTTTGCGAGCGGGTCCTGGGTTGGGGGTGCGTCGACAGAGTAGGAGATCCATGCGTGCCATAGAGGCTCGATTTGGGCTCTGCGTGGTGGCGGTGATGCTGTTGTTAGTATTCATTTGTGGCATTTCGTCTTTGCCACATCGGCTGTGTTCGTTGCCGCCTTGTCATGCTTCTGCTAGGTTTGTCCTGTAGAGTTTCCAGGCTTCTGCTGAGGAGGTGGAGGAGGAGGAGGAGGAGGAGGAAGAGGAGGCGAAAACGATAGAATGGGGACTCCAACGTACGGGTCAAAGTCGTGCTCCTTGTAATCCACCCATCGTGTCCGTACTGTTATCAGGTCGTCTTAGTGTCTGTTCTTGTTTTGGTCCACCTGCATTTCCGGTTCCCAGAGTCTCAGGTAGGGCGGGAGGGTATTCGTACATGGCAGCTCATCCGTCATGTTCTCGTAGAACTTGTTGCCAAATTTGTCGGTGCCAATCAAGGTGCCTGCCTTGGTGTCGCCTGCGGAAGTGATGTTTATCGTCAGTCTGCTATAGTTGGATGAATCGGCTCGTCTGCGTGGCGTCTATTTGTTCTCGTACCAATGTACTATGTCGAGACAAGTCAGATATCGTTAGTCGTCTTCTGCTGTCGTCGCAGAATCTAGGGAAGTGTGGGCATCGACGTACGTTCAGTTGGTGCCAGTATTCCTGTAATGAAGGAGACGAGTCGAATCAGTTAGCAGATGCTCCCTCTGTAAGATGGCACGCTGGGAAACAGGTCAATTGGCTACCTTGAGGCCGATCTTGCGAAGGCCAGCGAGCGTTCTGGAGATTGTCGACATTTTGGCGGCGTTTCCACGAGATTTGCTGCACCGTGGAGAGGTTGTTGGGGGTGGTTTCGAGCGATGTGCATCATGGCTTCAATGCTCTGGACGTTTCCCCGGCGGGCAGGGATGTGGGTCTGGAGATGGTATCGTTAGCCAATCAGATATCACTACTAGTCAGCGCGGTACGTACCAACGCACCCATGTACCTGGAGCAGCACCCCTGGCCAAAATTTACTGGATCACGTCGCCGTCGACGATTTGATATTAGCATTGATCTTCCTTTCTTTCATGGTGTGGTCACTTTCTGCTCGCTTCAGCTTGAGAGCTTTCTGATTCTGCTCTTCTTCGTGACACCAACATCACCATCGGCCATGCTCGCCAGGAGCGCTGTGCCAAGATGCGGCGTCCTTAGACCGCGCAAGCCGTTCTGCTTCGTCGCCAACTGCAACGTCAACATCACCATCACCGCCCGAGCCAGCCTCGCCAACAAGGCACAGCACGCTCGCCACTATGCAACAGCCGGTGCAGGAGCAGCAGCCGGTGCCGGTCCCGCGTCGAGCACCATGAGCTCAGCAGGCATGTTAGCGCCCTTCATCAGCGAGCTGGACAAGATCGCCCCGTCCTTCCCCATCCACGGCTCCCAGGTCGAAATCCTGCAGACGCCCGCCGACTTCTACGACACGCTCAAGGCCAAGGTCCGCTCTGCCAAACGCCGCATCTTCCTGTCGACGCTGTACATTGGCAAGTCGGAGCGGGAGCTCATCGTCGTGCTGCAGGAAGCCCTGCGCGCCAACCCAGACCTCACGCTCCACATCTTGACGGACGCGCTGCGCGGTACGCGTGAGTCGCCTCGACCTTCGTGCGCATCGTTGTTGGCACCGCTAGTGGCTGAGTTTGGGCCGGAGAGAGTGGATATCCGCATGTACCACACGCCTAATCTGACTGGCCTGCGCAAAAAGTACATTCCCAAACGCATCAACGAGGGCTGGGGCTTGCAGCACATGAAGTTGTACGGGTTCGACGATGAAGTCATGCTGTCTGGGGCCAATCTGTCGACAGACTACTTTACGAATCGCCAGGACCGCTACCACCTCTTCAGGTCAAAGGAGATCACGGACTTTTACTGGGGCTTGCAGAGTGCTGTTTCGTCGCTCAGCTTCAGGATCGACCCCTCAGAGTCCGAAGCTGGTTACGAAAAGGTCTGGCCGGCTGGAAATGCGGCGCCTTCGCCGTTGGACAGTCCCAAAGAGTTTGTGTCCAAGGCTACCGAGAGAGTGGGACAGTTAATCGCCACAACATCGAGGATGCAATCATCAACAGACACTCATGACACAAGCATTTACCCCTTGGTGCAAATGACGCAGCTTCTATCGCCAGATGCATCGACAGAATTGCCGGCTCTGACGCACGTACTCAAGACACTCTCCCTTCCCGAATTCTCAAACTCATCCTGGACATTTACCGCTGGCTACTTTAACCCGGCGCCCTCTCTCACGAAACTATTGCTCTCCACTGCATCTCACCACAACGTTGTCATTACGGCTTCTCCCTTTGCCAACGGCTTCTACAAATCAAAAGGCGTCTCAGGCATGCTTCCCGACGCATACACACTCCTCGCTCGCAATTTCCTGCACGATGTCCACACCCGAAAAAAGGATCTGGCCATTACGCTCAAGGAATGGCAACGCGGCACCGTCAACGAGCCCGGAGGTTGGACCTACCATGCCAAAGGTCTGTGGGTGACCCTGCCCTCGGAGGCCAACCCATCGCTGAGTCTGGTGGGAAGCTCCAACTACACCAAGCGAAGCTACTCGCTCGACCTCGAAGCCAACGCCATGATTCTGACGAGCAATGAGGACCTCAAGACGAGACTGGGTGACGAACAGCGCCGACTACAAGAGTATGCTGCGCCTGTCACTAGGGACGACTTTGCCAGGACGGAGCGGAGGGTGAGCTTGAAGGTGCGCATCGCCATGTGGATCGTCTCGCTTGTGGGAGGAGCGTTGTGAGCTGAGCTGAGCCGAGGACAGGCAAGCCAAGTCTAGCTAGCTACGCTCTTTTCTTCTTTTTCTCGGCATAATGCGGTACTCCGAGACGGTTTCGGATCGATTCGGTCCGGTGCTGGCGCTCCTTCTACACGCATGCTTGCCATTGTTGTTATTGCTTAGAATTGCGGAGGTTTAACATTTTACCACCTTCATATACCCCTGAGTGAGGATTGTTGTTCGGGAAGGATTTGATCCGGATAGGAGGAACACGTCATCCAGGCCCCTCTACGGCCATGAGAAGAACCAGACCAGTTTTGTTAAGCAGAGACAGACAGGTTTGTGTGTGAGATTTTGGACGTGGAATGGCTTTGCGATCGATTGTCATTATACACGAGCGGCGAAGGCGGGGCTCGTCTCTATCAGCAGGAATTCGCGTAATGCGTGAGACGACACATCAAGTTCTGCATTCGAAACACGACGATACTGTGGCCTGGCTCGGCAGCACAAGATGTGGAGGAGGTCTGTGGCTGTCTGCGAAGATGCTCGAGGCTCGAAGCAACAGATGGACTCAAACCAGCCTACAGCTAGCTCAAGGTCCACCGTGGCCCTCAAAAAGCAGCTATATGCATAGGAATGTAACACAGTGGGTGTCGCTGACTGACCCGTCCTGCAAGCCACCTGTCGCACATCCCTTGGCGAGAAACAGCGAAACATGGCGCTGGTTCCACCTTAACAGGAGCTCGCTCTGGTGCTCAGCGCTGGAAGGACGTCGAACCGAGCTCGACTGTGACTGAGGCTGGATAGGGACAACATGGGAGTAAATAGCACGGGATGGAAAACGAGGTGGGATGTCCTCGGATCTCGCATCTCTTTGAAGCCGGCTATCATATGTTCCCTTCTGGTGATTGGACCGCGTGGCAGGCGGTGGCGGGCAGCGCTCGGTCGACACTGAGAACGCCTGTTCACTATTCATAGACACGTCTAGACGGCATGTGACAAGAGGTCTAGAGATGATTCGAGGGAAGAGGCTGTTTCGACTGCTTTTCCGAACTGAAACGAAACAGCGCCTTCACACAGATGAGTGTTCTATGACTTTTCAGACTTCTACGAGCCATACTGGATCTTACAAATGGGGCAGAGGCATGCTTGACTACCCGAGTACATGTTCGATGTCTGCCAAGAAGTGTTGCAATCACATCCACACACCCACACACACAAAGATACAACTCATTCGACAATCAACCACAGGGTTGCAGAGCTGTACAAGCCCTGAAGTTACAACACGAACAGAATGCTACCTGACCCTACATCTCTAGCTTAATTTACAGCGTCAAAGTCGCGGTTGACGACGACAACCAAGCTAGGTGGGTCCCTCCAAATATTCCCCCTTCCCACCGGCTCGTCGACGTTCCGGCCGCCTCCTTTGCGGGGGATTCCGTCCTACCATCCAATAATGATCCAAGCATCCAGCCGAATTGCACGTGCGGTTTTTTAGATTGGACAGCACGTGGAAAGTATGGATCATGCCGTAAGGGTCTGATAATGCGAGATGATGTTGTGTGGTATCCTTCATGTTTGGTTTCGTTTCCACGACTGATAGGGGAACACGCCAGGCACCGGATATCGGCTAACAAAGTTTGCCTTTTTTAAGGGAGTGCTTTTTTTCTTTCTCGAGATGCCAAGCATATCGGACAGCCTTGGGTGTTCAGAAAGTGAGTTCGGAGATGTCTGGAAGATGCATTCATCGACCGTTGTGCAGCATTTACAGCAAGCATGTCTCACATGTACATGACATGTTCTCAAATGCTTATTTTGTGGATGAGGGCTTCGGGACTTCATCTAGCCGTTCTCAACCGCTACACACGCACTGTCGTTCCACTTTTGGGAGGACCATAATCAATACTAGGTTGACTTGATCCAGGCAAAGATCTCGGTCATGTATCCTTGACCCTGCAGAAGATTGATGGGATCAATGCTTGACTGCTTCTCCTTGAGCCTCTCGCGGATTTCTACAGATATGTATCCACCTCCATTGGCTAGTTCCAGGTCCAGCCAATAGCTGTGCAGACGAAGGACTACCGGAAGGAAAGCATCCCGAGAATGGGTTCATCATTCCTCTTTATTATAGGCAAAATTGTTTGTTTGCAGGTCAGATCTTGCTGCTTTGTTTCTGAGAATGGCATGTGTGCGTAATATTCAAGTTCCTATATGTTCTTCTGTGGGAAATTTGTGGATTCTGAGAACATATGGGATAACCATCCAGATTTGGATCGTCACTCCATGAAGTGAGATTGTGACTCCGCTGGTATGGTTTGGTCTTTGGTAACCGTTCACTACGTACTCTGGTGCCAATTGACTCCCTCTTCAAGGAGCATTCACAGCTAAGGATTTGGTGTAGCGTCCTTTTGTCCCAAGAACTAAAGCTGTTCCATCGACATTCACCGCCGTTGGAAGCCTGAGAGAGACTCATTCTGCCGGTGGCCTGGTCGACGGTAAGCCTAAGGGCGAAAGCAAACCTCACATAGGCAGACTAGTGCTACTCGCACGATCAATGCACTTTTACTAGACTCCTATTTTCGATGGGTGATCCACTAACTCGTAGCTGCTCACGCTCTTATATCTAGCCCGGAGACCCTCCTGTTCTGCAGTCCAGCAAGAAGCATGACCAACCTTCTTCGTACTCTCATTACAGTCACATGTTCTTCTTCCCTTCCAGTCTATCAAGGCTCAGGCCTTTGCTATCATCCAACATTATGACCATGACAATCACTTCAGTAGCAGCCCTCCTGCTTTCCTTCTTCCTTCTCTCAAGCCAGGCATCCAAGTCACCGTCAGCGCGCCACCAGCATCCATCGCGGCGAGATGTTACTATCAACGACAATCTCACAATTGCAACATGTACCGCAACCAGTAGCCAGCCCAATCCCATTGCGCAAGAGTACGCCCAAGACGTCACAGGTACCCTCAACGCAACACTAGCCATCGTTCCGATTCCGCTGTCGACGGCACGAGAGCTGGTTCCTTCACAATGGACTATCCTCGAGGACGCCTACCGCGCGCTACTGCCTGCGTTTCCGGAGGGCATGTATCCTGTGCTGATGCAGGCCGGGCTGGATCATGATATACAACTTGCTGCGTATGATATTTCCGTAGCAGACTTCCAGGTCAGTGAGCTGGCAGTTGAGATTTCATGTTGACTACATATTTGTTCACGAATCCGTGTCGAGATCCTACCCAAGCACTAGGAGAAAAGCATTGGAATCTATGCAAACATGATGATGTGGGAATGCGATATGTCGAAAGTGAGATATCCGAGGGTAAGAGAGGAAAAAGATCTAACTGTATTGTTAGCGTATTGGCTGGTCTTTTCCCTTCATCGACCTCCTTGGCGACGGCTTCTCCTCCTTCACCTGGGCTCCGGCCCAACTCATCAGCGCTGCCAACGAGATAGCCATCACCGGCTCGCAAGCCTACGGGACTTTCGTCGCGCCCGCCGTCTTTGACCAGTCGTGCGATGCATACAGTCAATCAGCCGACGGCTCGGTGCATTTTGCAGCTCGTGCAACTACAACAGTAGAAACACTCATCTCCGACACTGTTGCGAATCAGAACTCATCACTATACGCGACAATCAACTTCTCCCCTCTGTCATCGACAGGAGCAGACGCGCAAACCAACATGAACCCCTATCCGATCGATTTCTACAAAAACGTCACCAATCAGCCGATTTTTGCCAATGGGTCCCAGTGTGATTCTCAAGTTCGCCTGTTCAATTCTACGATCAACCAGGGTGCGTATGCGCCAGTGCCAGTCAAGGGCGCGATATACTCGAATTTGCAGCCATTGAACCAGAGCATTATCGACGCCGCAGAGCGCGAGTATGGAATCTTTGGGATACTGGTCGATACCCCTTTTATAGAGTATAATTTGTTAGATTGTCAATCGCTTGCGGGATCTTCTGGGACTGGATCTGGGGATTAGGAAAAGAGGGGATTTGGGTTAGTCTTCTTGAGAGTTTTGTTGACTTGTCTGTGGTAACTTCGCAGTCGTAAGGAGAATAGACGGATATGGGCGTTGACGTTCCTTGAAGCAATTCACTAATTTCGACATTGGCGATAATCAGAGGTCTTTGATATCTCTACTGCATCCTTTCGAGTAAGACTTTTGCGCTCAATGTCTTGGTTGAAGACCCGTCTATCTTTACCCAGTGATTTCTGGAAACTGATAGGCTCGGAATAGACTTTTTGATTTATCGACCCGCCAGCGTCAGAATCAAGCCATTCAAAGCTTTCACCAAAGACATTACACTGAGCACACACAGCATCTGACCAAGGTTTCTTTTTTCAGCTATAACTCAGATGTTAGCCAGAAATTATGTGTGCAAATAAACGCAGACGCAACAAGCGGCGCACCTTTTCCCTGTGCCAAACTGGATATATTCTCTAAAAGGTTCGCATGCGTAGAGGTCTGGAACGAGATCACGGAGAGACTGGCATGGCAAAGAGGCTGCTACTAGACACTCTTTTCCAAACTCTAGACACAATACCATAACACTAGATACAATTCCTACGATTTGTCAATCTCCATGATGTAGAAGCTCCCAAGTCTCGGAAGACTGCAGAGAGGATGGCCCCAGCCGGACCTTGGGTGAGTCAATATACGCCGGTACATGTCCCTGCCACACAATGATCTAGCTTCTCATCAACCCCGATTGAGAAATCCCGTGGCCTTCTGATTCACTGCAGAACTGCTTAGATCAGAGCAGAGATTGTGCTGTTCCATGCCAAGCAGCGACCCAGGTCCGTAGCCTCGAGCGAAGCCGTCGAGTTGACAGCAGCCGCACCCAGCGCACTGGTGCCGCACTTGATGCCCAGGACAAAGGCACCGGCGACAAGGTTGGCAAGATAAGGAGCGGTGTGCTGGAAACCGAGTTAGCGGAAGCTCCGAGCAGTCCCATCCAGTTGAATACAGTATATGCTCGTTGTGATATCTCACGATGGGCACTTACGGTATGGTCAATGGGGAAGTTGTTGTCCGTGACATTTGCGCCGAGATTGTCCTCGAGCTGAGCGGTGTAGCTGCCGTGCGAGACAAAGTAGACGCCGGCAGAAGGGCCTCCGAGGTATTGAGCAGCGAGCCTAGTGGAGGGAGGAGAGATTGTGTCAGTATATACACGTGTCTCGGCGTCCAGCTAAAGATGAGTTGTAAAGTGACCAAACAAGTCGGCACGGCAGCAGAGCCACAACCGAAAGAAGAACACATCTCATGGCAAACGCAAAGCCCAGCACAAAGAAAGACAACGTACCAGGTATAGTACTCGAAGCGATTGGGCACCCAGGTGAAAGTGCCCGTTTCCCACGGGTTGTCTGGCGTGGCCGAGCTGAGAATGACCTTTGCACCCTTTGCGAGGTACAGCTCCGAGGCCATCTCGAGGTAGGCGGGAAATGTGTAGATGGTCTCGTTCACGCCATCGTACTCGGAGTAGCAGACCTGGGAACCAGAGCCAGGACAGTCAGTGCGGCCGTCATCGTCAGAGAGACTGCCGCCGTCGTTGTGGCCCATTTCAATGACCACCCACTATGAATTGTTTTCATCAAGTCAGTATTCCAAAACATAAAAACAACAAAAATGGACCACTTTGAGAGCTGTTCTTCAAGTCTCATGCGATGAGAAGCAGAGAAGAGACCAAGGACATACGTCTCCTGCCACGACCTCGTCCGCAATAGCCTGGAAGCGGCCCTCTCTCCAGTACGAGCGAGCAGAGCGTCCCGCAACGGCCTCGTTGTGCACAAGATACTTGGTGCTGTTGTACGAGTACTGGAGATAGTGTCCCCAGCCCTGAGTGCCGTTGCCGCCACCGCCCTCAGCCATGGTGCTGTCACCCGCCAACCAGATGTTGGTCACGGCGACGGCGCCCGGCAGAAGACCGAGCAGGCCAGGAAGGAAGAGGACTGGCGAGTACTGCATCTTGACTGAGTGGGGGACTGGCGTGATCAACTGGTCGAGGTGGTCCCAAGTCCTTTGAGAAGGAGTTACAGCAGTCACAAACTAAGTTCCAAGGCTGGTGATGTTCTGACTGGAATATATATCTTGGAACTCTGCACTGGTAGAACACGATTCCAGTTCAAGCAATGCGTTCAAACTACTAACCATGCAGCTCCATTTCCCCGTCATTTGGTCGTTTCGTGAGTGGCCCCGGGTATTCTCTGGGTCATTTTCTCGGCCACTTGGTTCCGAAAGAGGCCAGGAAATACTCGTTGCTTCGCCACAACTGCAGACGAACTTCAGGGTCCTTGCAGCTTCACAGCAGAAAATAGGCACTGGCTGGCGACCCCCTCTCCAGCGCGTCATCATGTAGGAGAAACCGAGGTAGTAGTAGGTTGAGGAGTGGGCAGCCATGAGCTCGATGTCGTCCAGAGTCGTCAGGATACTCTCATACAACAGATGGAGCGTACCGTGGTGTGCGAGATACATCCATCTCCTATTATTACCTCCGCTTGTAAAGGAGCTGCCAGATGCTCAACATCTCGTCCCTAAGGGGTCGAAGTCGCCGTCCCATTGCTGTGAGTGATCCCAAAGCGGATTCTCCCGCCATTCACATGTTCACCAGATGGGCCCCGATGGAGGTGGGCTTGCATATGCCGGTACCTGTTGACCGGGGGAGGCAATACAGCTGCGAGAGAAATGTCTCCTAAAACAAGCTTTCCTGCGCTCTGCAACCTTCCGCTCTGGGGTACACGGAACATGCTGTGGGGATGAGGTGCGTAGATGCAAATGCCGCCAATGATTGGAAAGGACCCAAGTGGTCACGAGGAGACATTTCGAGATGATATTGGTTTGCCTTGTCCCATGGTTTGCGACTATAGCTCTGCTATATTGGTTCTCTTCTTCTGTTCTCGTTTTCTTGCCTTTGAATATGCAACTCTTTGAGAAGAAATACCGTTTTGCATCATGTTCCAGCGTCGTAATCAGAATCAACCTATTCTTTTTTCTTTTTCTTTTTCTGTTCTGTTTGGATAATCTTGGGCGGCAATTGTTGCTATTATATACTGATCTAATTCATGCCTCCGAGTCCAATGACAAAAGACGGCAACATGTACAACCGCTCTCGCAAATGTCAAGTCAATATGTTGATCAAATTGGTATCTTTGAAAAAGACAAGCAACAATCAATATAAAACTTCCCACCAACAACCTTTGCCAAAACATCCAACAGTTACCTCTGGCCCGAAATGTATACCATTCCACGCGGTCACTCGTTTGTACAGCTACTCTTCTTCTTCTTCTTCTTCTTTCTTCTGCTCTGCCTCTCACTCCATCACTCCAATTCGGCTCTGTACACATCCGTACCTCGCAGCTCCGACCGCGGTGGATCAACAGGCTCCGAGTAGAGTTCTGGCGTATTTGGTATCCCAGCCGCGTTCTTGGCCGCCGCCTCTTCGTAGGCTGATCGATGACCGTTTGGATTGTCCGAGTAGGTTGGTGGGCCATTGGTCCCTGACGCATCCAGCGGTGCCTCTGCGCTCTTCTTCCGTCGTACAAAGAACCACACACCCGCCGCAACGAACGCCACACCCGCAACAGCCCCGATTGCGATGCCGGCAATCCCTCCGCTACCCAGTGAGGCGCTACTTGCACCACCACTAGTCCCGGAAGAAGAAGAAGAGCCCGAGGTAGACGAGCCATCACCGTCTCCGTCCGGAGAGGGAATGTCTGTGCAGATGCCCGAGTCCGCAATCATGTGATTGTCCAAGTTCACCGCGACAAGCGACTCGCTGTTGCTCTGGCTGTTGGCCGCCCAGACGGTGAACTCGCCGGCGTCGAGATTCACCATAACGTAGACGAATGTCATGAAGTGGCGGCACATGCGTAGAGGGTAGTTATCGGTGGCCACAGGGTTGATGAGCAGGTCTGTCAGGCTGGTGTTTTGGTACCAGAGGCCCGACTCGTCGTCCATGGCGATGTGAGGCACCACGAATTGGTCGTTACTGACGGTGACCGAAGGTCCGTCTTTGAAAGTGATGTCGATGTCTCCGGTGAATCTGTTGGAACAAATCCGTCAGCACATAGGCTTGGACAAGTTGAAATCAATCATGGCAGTAGCAGCAGCGGCTCACGGTGTATCATCCTCCAGATAGAGGGAATCCCAAAAGTTGAGACCCGTCGACCGCATCTCCGACGTCCCCACGTAGTTGTAAAAGCTTGTGTAGTTGGTAAACTCGGCAAAGGCTTCGAACTGGTCATAGTCAGGCATATCAAACATGCCAGGCGCGCCTGGATCGATACACCCAATGGCTGGGGTCGTTTTGGCGCCTTGGTCGTCGTACAGAATGCTCGCCTTGGTGCCATTGTGGAAGAAGAGCCCCAGCGCCGACAACTCCACCTGAAGCCCCCACAGACACGACGTGTAGTTGAGCGCGGCCGTGTAATTGCTCGTCACGGCGCCAGAGATTTTGGCGCTGTCGTACCCGCCAAAGACGATGCTGCCGTTGGACTGGCCCGTGGTGCCATCCTGGCCCCAGAAGAAGGAGTATGTGCGCGAGGCAATCATTTCGTTGGCGTACAGCGCGTTGAGAAAGGTCGAGTTGGGGCCCAGGCCAATCACGTTTTGCGGGTAGTAGAACTGCTCGCCCCAGTCGTTGACGGGAACGCCAAAGGTGTAATTCTCGAGGGCCACGGCGGCGTTGAGGTTCCACGTGTCGCTGTAGAGGGCCGTCGAGGGGAACGGGCTCGGATCTGAGGCGACAGCAGCCGAAGAGCCGCCCTTTTGTGTCTTGGAAGCGACGGCGCTGTAGGCCCCTCCGCGGCGTGTGATGCAGGATATTTGGTTTTCCGTGGAGAGGGCATCGCAGAGGTTGGTCGTGTCATAGACGAGACTGTTGTTCCATCTACAGGTGAAGGAGTTAGTGTATAATCACTTCATATCAGTACTGTGATGTACCGAGACGCAAGAGCAAAGTCATAGGCATATGAGAAAGCTTCAAAGGTCATATCGTGCACTGTGACATACGGGTAAGGCATGAAGGCAAGATTCTGGGCTGGCGATCCCACGCTCATAGCAACGCCTCTCACAATGGCACTGTTGGGTGAGTTCGCGACTGTGACATTGGTGATGGCGGCAGATATTGGAGTTGGTACACAAGTTCCAGAAGTTGTCGAGGAGGAGGAGGAGGAGGAGGCGGCGGCGGCGGCGGCACTGGGAGTAGGCAAGCATGATGATATCGATGCTATAAACAAGGCCAGCCTCGACAGCCGCAACGTCGGGGCTTTCATGACGAGTAGACTGATTATCATCTCTGGTTATCACCTCTTTCTTTCTCTCGTTCTCTTCTCCTTTCTTGTACACTTTGATGTCACTCTTCGCAGGCGCTTGAGACTGTGCAACTTGTTCACCCAGGCCGGTGGATATTGTGAGTCTCAGCACTCCCCGCGGGGGAAAAGTGGACGATTGGGTAGACACAATGCCATAGGCCATGGGAACAGGGCCGGCAGGAAAGTAGTGTGCTTTCTTGAGGTCAGGAAATTGGGGCCAAAACGATTTCTGGCTCTCTCCTCCAACCGTCACTGACACAACCATGCTTCAGACTCTGATGACTTCAGAGTGGACTGAACATTCCTGGAAGGATTTGCGCAGACTCGCTTCTCGAGTCTCTACCTGGATATAGGCAGCGTCTCTTTACTTGTCCACCTGCCTTACCATAGTGTCTGTAATTTGTCGAGAAACAGGAGGAGGAATCCGTTTCTTTTGAGCCACAATGTTTCAGGGTGGAGCGCTGGCCTGGACACCGCCTTGGATTCTCAAAGGCTGGTCCTGCATACAACTTTGGTCTCGCAAGTGTATGTCTTGATCAAAAGTATTCAACAGAGTGCTGCTGATGCGATGAGCGATCCGGTGTAAAGGGAGTCGAAACTCAGAGCAGAGTATCCTGCGTAAGAAGTCTGCTTGCCAGGCAGTCCAATATCTCTTGTATATGACGGTATAGTGATCGACGTCCGGAAGGATTGGCTCGGTCCTCTAGTATACACACCCAGTGCATAGCCACGAGTTATAATTGTATTCGACGACAAGGGTCGCTTCAGCCGCTGAGTCGTAGCGCAGGGTTCCATGCACCGGTGTGTGTGCTGTTCGTCGGATCTTTGCAACTCTTGCTCTGGCCGCATGCTGCTCCCGTTGTGCGCCAGGTTGCCTGGCATATTTGGGCTTTGGGCTCACACGGATCTGGACTTGGCTCTGGCTCTGGTAACTGTCCAGTCGGCAATTGTGACAGGAAGGTTTATAAGCCAAATCATCGGATTGCCTGTTCAGTGCTACATGTTGAACCAGCTGCCACTTACTATACAGATGTTGACCAGATACATCATTGCTCTTTGGACTTCTCAGCCCCTGAAGAGGGCCCCTCGAATGGAACATGTGTATTCCGTATGCGGAGAGTTGTGGCACTGCAAGATAGATATCCTGACACGCTCTTATGCTTCCCCCATCTGTCTACGGACAGGATAGTGTTTAGACAAGACACACTGACCGAATTCCAACAGTATAATGACACGGTGCCTGCGCCACAACCGAAGTGCGCGTCTGCCCAAGACTTCTCAGTAGATGCGTACAACTACCTCCAGAAAGGCTTGCCGCTCCTGTAAGTGGGTAAGCGCCAGAATCAAGAAACAAAGCGACGAGGACCTTGAATACGTGTGGCACACTCTCTCGCGAGGTACACAAAGTGTCACAGTGGCCAAAGGACAAAAGAGCGCGCAGCTTCTGACATTGTCAGCTTTGAAGGAGCTGAAGGATTCCGGACCCCTGGCTGCTTTCGTGTTGGTCGAAGCAACAAGGCGCTTCTCTGCAAGTGCCTGCTCGCGCACAGCCCCTTTCTTCGAGGTCAGCCGTTCGCTTATTGAGACTTGTTGGATCATTTAGACGCCCTGCTTCATGCCATGTTCCCTTTGCACCACCCAAGGCAAAGTACGGAGCAGCCTACGCAGACTTGGGGGTTTACGGGACTCTGTTGATCCGTTCTCTGTCCATTGGCATGCTGAGTCGATGCGCGCTCTATATTGTTTGACAGCAGAACACGACTGATTGAGCTGGATAGTACCATACTGTCATCCTAGGCAGTACAGCGGGCAAAAGCACAACATCCAACGTCTGGTCTTGCGCAGGCTCGCATTATTCTTGCCTTTGCGTTGTTGTCTAGCGCGTCTTCTCCCAGCAATGTTGTCTTCTCAGCTACCTCCGCTGGCACATAGACGCCTTGGTTATTTACCAGCCGCCGTCTTTGCGCTGGTCCTGGTCGTGCTCACATGGCGGAGCCTCAACATGTATACAGCTTCTACTACTGGTTCTGACTATGTGTCATCGCCGTGGTCTCGTCCTGAAGACGGATTCACAGGATCTCACCAGGGCGACGACGAGGAGAACCAGGAGAACCACAAGCATGCGAATCTCCCTTCGTCATCACCAGTGGAAGAAACCGTACAATCAGCATCAACCGCCTCCTCATCCACACCATGGGACATCCCCGACGACTACTACGCCCAGGCAAGTCAAAATCAACCGTCGACATGCGAGCAGCGCTTTGGCCCGGCCTATCTCGAGGAGCTACGCCACACGCGCGCAGCATACTGCTCGCCTGATTCCCCGTCGCAGCTGACATGCTTCCACAACAACAATAACGGATTCAACAACAAGGATGGCCGCACAGACTCGTTTTGCATCGCGCAGGGCGCCGTTTTTGACCAGGAGACCAACAAGTTCCAAGTTCAGTGTGACACTGTCCCTGATCCGTGGGGTGTCGAGACAAATGCGCCGTCGCTCAAGTTGCAATCCTTTTGGAAGTATTGGTACGACACGGGCCCACGAATTGTAATGGATCGAGCGCTTGCGCTCGTTGCGTCCAAGGACGACGGAACGCATGAGAGGACTGCGGGTGTATCGCGTGCGCCGCTTGGGAGGAACAACAAGTTTACCATCTTGCTGAAGCGTGAAGGAGAACTCAATCCATGGCATTGCATTCTCGAGATTCTGTCCTTGACTTTCAGCATGGACGTGCTTCGGATGACGCCGCAGCAATATGAGGAAACAGCAGAAGAAACCCCCTTCTGGACACTGGCCGACGCAGAAAACACCCAAGTCGTCATCCTCGACGAGCGCCATGACGGACCCTACTTTGACCTCTGGCAGCTGTTCGCCAAGAGACCTATCGTTCGCATCGGCGAGCTACCGTCGAGCAACGAGGAGATGAGCAATGTCATCATCCCTCTCCCTGGTGCCAGCAACCCGCTTTGGCAGGGCGACTGGGAACCCAATCCGTGCCGACACTCGGTGCTCTTGAAAACGTTTTCGTGGCGGGTGCTGCGTCACTATGCCATTCCCGATACTTTGGAGGCGTATGGCGATTCTGGCCTTCCAAGCAACAGCGAGGATAAGGACAAAGTGGTGGTGACGTTCATTGACCGCCGCGGCCAGCGCAAGCTCGTCGACATGGACGGCCACATTGCCGCGCTGCGCGATCGCTACGAGGACAATGGAGAGCAGCACGTGGTCATCCACGTGGTCGATCTGGCAGCATTGCCTTTTCCTGAGCAGGTCAAGCTTGTGCGCAACTCGGATGTCCTCGCTGGTGTGCACGGCGCAGGGCTCACGCACGGCTTGTGGATGAAGGAGCATTCAGCCATGGTCGAGATACTGCCCGAGGACCTCAATCATAAGGGGTTCCGCAACTTTGCAGGTGTGCTGGGTCATGATTACTTTAGTACGCACGGGAGCAAGGTTGCGGACAGCTCAGGAAACTGGCAGCACGACGATGTTCGTATCGATGTGGAGCGGTTCCTCGAGATGATGGATCTTGCTATCAAGAGCATGTATAACAAGGGACGGCTGAATTATGATGTTATCTAGACTTGGCTATAAAAAGGTGTAAAGGTGGAAATATGCGGCGCACTGCACGGGAGGAGAAAGGCGTTTACGGTCCGGGCTGGATAGATACCAATTTGGAATTTTTGACCTCATAGCTTGTATGACCGAGTGTACATGGCTGCCCAGGCACTTTGCAACGCTCTGGACTCGGTATTACTCCCGCTATTTGTTGAGATGCCCTCGAAGTTTTGGAATCCAGCTGTGACTGAGACGTTGTAGAAAAGAAGAACCATGATTGTCAGTCCGCTATCCGAGATCTCTGGGGACATACATATGTTGCGGTCTGATATTTATCTGGGAGCAGACACGTGTCTGGTCATGTCGACAGCGTTTTCTCGTCACACTCTTCTGCTAGACGACAGTTACGTTACATCGGCGTAGATGGAGCGGTGTTTTCTTATGCCACAGGCAACTGACTGCTGCAACCATCGATCGCCGCCTACACCTGGTGTCATGTATTGCTCATGTTCCTGTTCTGCTCCCTGGAAGATGCCTCAATATCTGACGTATGGTCCGGTCGTGGGGCGGGGGGTTGCAGTGGCGCTCAAATAGACTTGAGCACAACCCGAGATCCTACATATACGAGTTTGTGCTGGCCTCTCATTCGGTTCCGCACTCTTGGAGGATCTGTCTTGCAGGTATCGGCAACGCAAGTGTGCTTATATACCGTGCTCATGTGTCAAAAGCTTTGGTGTATTCGAAAACATGATAATTGCCGACTTCCGGATCTTCAGCGCCATCTGCGCGTAGTCCAGTGTCAGTTGATGCATAGCAGGCATGTATGTATTCGAGAACCTATTGACTTGTCAGCCTCGTCACTCGTCGTCACTCGCATCGACTGACTAGTATATGAAAGAGGTGTGTAATCGGACTTTCAAGGTACGGAAATATCGCTCTCTACTGAGACTTCACTGCTTATACCACTCCCCTTGCTAAACCGACAACCACAAGAACGTCCATTCGTATTTTTTTCTAAATCCCTTCCGCGTCACAATGAAGTCGTCTCCAGCTACAACAATTCTGGCGATTTTCAGCCTAGCATTCACAACAGCAGCGAACGCTGGGGTAGAATCAACACAGACTCGAGCACAGCAACTAGCCCAACAGCTTGCCAATGGTGAGACTGTCCAAGATGTGACAGTTCGCACCGCGGAAGCCGATTCTCAGTATGACGAGCGGTATTTGGTCTCGCCAGGAGCGCCGTAAGTGCGTTCTGTTCTCTCGGAGACACCTGTCAATATGACATGTCTTGGAAAAGAAGAAAGGGATAACCCAAAGCGACACGAAGCTCACATGTCATTGCCCTCAAACAGATTCCTCTGCCAAAACGGCGACCCTCTGCACAATGCATCCAGGTGGGAGTACTTTGAAGAGTGCTTAGACGTTAACACGTGCGAGGTAGAATTTGGAGGGTACTCTGTAAGTTATGGTACCGACTCGATAACAGCCGTGTTCATCATGCCCAGTGTGACTTTTTTTTTTTTTTCCATGACCACTCGACCATCGCTATGCGACCGATTATTCACATTGGTAATCGTGGGATTTGAAAGACTGGATATTAACGTCATGATCAGGTCGCTGGGAACTGGTGCGGCCAGCCGCACGACTCGTCCAACGAGTGCTGTGTCGAGTCGCTGTGCGCAGCGCCCTACGATTCGACTCTGTACAGCTGTGTGGACATTGACAAGTGGCCGTACTGTGGCGGCATTGTGGGAGGGCCAGATCTTTGTCCTGGGCCAGACAATGTGCGGTGCTGCAAGGAGATCTGAAGCAAACACTGGGTTTCATGCCATATCAACGATGGCCGAGATGCGATGGACGCATGAGGAAGCACATGTATCCGTAGAGAATCATGTACACACTAGCTTCATTGCCAATACAAGCAGTCCTTATCTTTGCAGCTCGTATGGCCAACCTTTCAAAATGCCCACAGCCCTCCATCCACTGCCAGCAACCGCCGCATATCCTCCTCCGCCAGCGCAAGACTCACGTCAAAGTCGCCCGAGTCTCCTATATCCATCACCTGCAGCGTGCCGTCCATTCGCGGCATCCTCGCATGTACATATCTAGGTCGTCCTTGGTCTTCACTCCCGCCTCCGTCAGCCGGAACACCAGCGTCCTGTCGCTCACCAAACCCAAAGTCAACATCATACGCCCCAGCTCGCGCCCAGGAAGTAACCAGCACAAACCGAGAGCCCACAAACGCCTGCCACAGTCTCTGCGGACACACCTCGTGCGCCGCATCGTACATGTACGCGCCCACTGCCTGTGGTGTGAACTGCGCCATTGTGTTGCGCATGCGGCGCACAATGTCGCCTAGGTTGCTGTTGCTGTTTTGGTCATCTGCGCTGATCTCCTTGCCACTACCATCTACATGCGCAATCAGAATCGGCGACCCGACAAAGCCATCTGATAGCGGCGGGTTGACGCGTTTGCGAAGACCAAGGGTGAGTAGCAAATAGACCGTTTCGTCGGAGGCATGCAGCCCGCGTGCGCGGTTGATCTGCGTCCAGAGGTGTGCTAAGAGGGCGTCGAGGCGCGAGACGATGCGAACTGCTCCAGTTTCAACTTGCCTTTGGCTGGAGCTGAACTCGTTCGACGATGATGATGATGTTGAGCCCGCAACAGTGGAGGCGCACGCCGCCTGGGCGATTTTCTTCAGTCGCGCAACCTCAGCAGCAGTGAAACGAATCTGGACGCAAATGACAGGCTTGGAAGCGTCCCACGATGGCCACGGCGGCGGAGTCGAAGGGCTGAGCTCGATCTTGCTCAGCTCGGCGTCGCTGGGCTTGGTTGCATCTGAATCGGCCGTTGCCCAGGAAGGATACCCTGGTGCGTCTTTTGCCCACCAGTCGAAGCGGTGTAAGGGGAGGGATCTCGCCAGGGCGATCCTGTTGCAGTCTGGTTTCTCAGTGTCATTGCTGATGCAGGCATGGCGCTCGAGAAGACTCGGGTCGAAGACTGGCGTTTCCGACTGTGAGAGCAGAAGAGTGCTCTTTGTATTGCCGCTCTCAAAAGAAGGCGAAGAAGTACCGCGGGTTCGGCGCATAACAATCCGCGACTGCTCAGCCCACGCCTTGACGAAGTTGATCAAAGTAATCGCATCGCTAAGGCAATGCGTAAACTTCACTCCCAATGCCCATCCGCCACATGTAAATCTGGTCACTTGCACGCTCGCAACTGGCAAGCCCTCGAAGCGGAAGAGATGCGGCACAAAGGCCAGCTCACATTTCGGAAGGAGGTCATCCTGCGGAAACTCTGTAGCCAGCCAAACTTTCTCGCTCGTCTTGCGCTCCGACTCGCTTGGAACAAGCGAAGACAGTTCTGCATTGAATGCGGCTCGCACGAATTCCACTCCTGGGTCGGTGGCTGCGTCCCATGTAATCACAGGGCGGCCGTACTTGGGACAGGAGGCATTGCGTGTGTCGACTGGTGCCCAACTGAGGCTGCCTGCAAATAGACGGAAGTTGTCGAGAGTAAGCCGCAGACTGTTCTCCAGGTTGTTTGCGAGGGCGTCGAGACTGTCGGATGTCGGGCCGGCATCGTACAGCCAGACGGCAGCACAACTGGCAAAGCGTGCGGCTGTTGCGTCGATGATGGACAGCTTGTTGGACTTGGCACTATTTGGCTCTGCCTCAGTAGCTGGGAAAACCCTCTTGGTCGAAATCACCCGACATGCTGGCAGCGATTGCTCAGATTGGCCGTCATCTGCTCCCATTTTCAGATGCAGTGCTGGAGTTGTTGATATTGCGTGCAGAGAAGCAAGGATGGAACACAAGGTTCTGTGTCACTTCAACAGGTGGGAGTACATATACCGAGCAAAAGAGGATTGGGGCTGGTGGACACTTACAAACACCATTACAGAATACCAATTCCATCCCCTTTGCACCATCTTGTTTTGATAAGGATTGCAGCGGTCGTCATGCTGCATGAGTCATACCGAATGCAGTTGCGCATGTGCTGCTGCGTGCTACTCAGAATGATTCTGAAGGAAGCAGTCGAGGAGATGAGTCCGGTTCATCTACTTCACGAGCAGGACCAACGGGAATAATGACACATTGGCTTGGTCACTGAAATATGTATGCGGTCGTCTAGATTTCGAGGTTACGTAGCTGAGCCACTGAGTAGCTGAAAGAGTGCCCGATATTCTATGAGTGCTCTCTTGATCTGTCTGTATCCGACATATGTACGGGAAATGGTACCTTTATGCACAACCAAAACGAAATAAATGCCCATCACATCCGCGACTCGATGGCAGATTTCAGTGCTGTACCAGGCGTATTAGTATTGGCTCAAGGGTCGGTGAGAAGGACGAAAGCCAGAAGCACTCACCGTCCGTACTGGTCTTGGCATCACCAAAAAGCATCCGCGTGCCGGGCATGTAGAACATGGGGTTGGGAACATCGGCTATGAACACAAGTCAGCGTATGCCTCGCAATCCCAAGCTGTATAGAGCCACTCACCATATCCGCTTGCCATACCACGCTTCATGACAAAGGTCTGCTTGCTCTTCCAAGCGTGCAGAACCGGCATACCAGCAATCGGACTGCCAGCCTCTAGAGCAATGGGATTGACCGTGTCGTTTGCGCCAATAACCAGTGTGACGTCCGTCTGTCCGAAATCGTCATTGATCTCGTCCATTTCCAGCACAATATCATAGGGTACACTGGCTTCGGCTAACAGCACATTACATTGACCGGGCATGCGGCCAGCCACAGGATGGATGGCGAAGCGCACGTTGATCCCCTTCGATCGCAGCATCTTGGTCATGTCGGATATTGCATATTGCGCTTTTGCGACAGCCATACCGTAACCGACAACAATAATGACTTGTTCAGCATTGACGAGCGCATCAGCAACATCCTCAACGTTGGTCTGTGTCACGCTGCCTTCAATCTTGAAGTCTGACTGCTGTGGCGCTGCGATACCGCCAAACAAGACGTTGGTGAGGGATCGATTCATGGCAACACACATGATGTAGGATAGAATAGATCCAGACACGCCAATCAGAGCCCCTACAGTTGTTAAAAGAGAATTCTCGAGCATGAAGCCCTCCGCGACGAGGGCGAAGCCAGAGTATGCGTTCAAAACAGTGATGACGACGGGCATGTCAGCACCACCAATGGCAGCTGTTGTTGTGTAACCCTTGACGAAGGACAGCACCGTGTTGGCGGCTAGAGCACCAGCAGCAATCATGGGTGAGCCCGGAGCCATGGTCACGAAAGCTCCCATGGTGCCAACATTTGCGGCCAATAAGCTTGAGTTTAGTAGATGCCGCCCAGGAAGAACAAGAGGACGCGAGGACATCTTGGCAGCAAGTTTCAGGAAGGCGACAATAGATCCAGTAAAAGTGATGCCACCTGCAGGGTGTTAGCTCTCTTTTTCTGCCAACATGTATTTCTGGTTACTTACCGATCAAAACACCAAGGTAAGCAGTGACGAGATGCAGCGTTGTCACATGGTCGAGACTACCCATTACACTGCCGATAGAGGTCAAGACGGCTGCCAGACCCACAACCGAGTGAAGAGCAGCAACTGTTTGAGGCAAATCAGTGGGTGTAATGCGTTTACCAATCAAGAAGCCGAGCAGACTGCCAACAGTGGCTAGGACGCCAAACTGGGTGAGAACCTCGGGTGAGAATCCAACTGCCAACAGCGAAGCTAGCACTCCAGACCCCACACCAAGTATGCCGAGAACATTGCCCATTCGAGCCGTGGCCTGAGACGCAAGACTTGAAAGAGAGCTGATGCAAAGCACAGAGCTGACCATGTAGCCCGCTTGTACAAGGCCCGCAGCTCCCGTTGAGGCAGCAGCCAGATAGCCGCCACCAAAGACAACAGCTGGAATGGCATACATCCATGGGTACTCTGGAGGATCAGTCGGGCGCTTAAACATGTCCAGCATGCGCTTCGTGATGACAAAGCCCCCGGAAACGTTGACAAAGGCAAGCAGCACCGATGCCGCACCAAACATCTGGGGAATTGTCTCCGGCACAAAGCCGCCTCCGAGGACGAAGAGGCCGCCAATGCCGACCATACCAGAGATGGCATTGGTAACAGACATCAGAGGCGAGTGTAGCGCAGGAGTGACTCCCCATACCACGCGGTATCCAATTAATGAAGCCAAGCCAAAGGTAAAGGCATTGTCCATAAACGCGGGTCCTGTGGCCTTGCCCAAGGCGAGTGCTGTGGCCATACCTCCGGTCACAAACCCAACTTCTCGTGAGGTCTTTTGGAACGGGGTCAGAGCAACGACCTCGGCTTCTTTTGCAGCATTGGACGTTGATGCGACTGGTGCTGGCGGAGGTGCTGGACGAGGCGCCGGTGGCAGGATGTCGCCCTTTAGGGTGACAATGGAGCCTCTAACAACCTCATCATCCAAGTCAATGCCGAATTCTTTGTCTGCAGGTGTCATGGACAACAGAAACTTGGTAACATTATTTGAGTATAGTGTCGATGACTGTGTAGGGAGTCTGGAGGGCAGATCGGTGTAGCCTTGCCCCATAGTCAGCTACACGTCCAATTTGCGAGTGGCTCCAAGCTTACTTACCAATAATTTTAACGTCGTGGTAGGTGACAAGCTTGCCCGGCACGGTCTTGTCACAGTTACCGCCGGCTTCAGCTGCCAAGTCCACAATAACAGAGCCTGGCTTCATCAACTTGACCATGCTTTCCAGGATAAGCTTGGGCGCTGGTCGTCCGGGAATTAGAGCCGTGGTGATGATAATGTCCACGTCCTTTGCTTGTTCGTGGAACAGCTTCATTTCAGCCTCAATGAATTCCTTGGACATTTCCTTGGCGTAACCTCCAGCTCCAGAGCCGTCTTCCTGAAAGTCAACCTCGATGAATTCGGCGCCAAGAGATTGCACCTGTTCCCGAGCCGCAGGACGTGTATCAAAGCCTCGGACAATGGCTCCCATTCTTCTTGCAGTCGCGATAGCACTCAAGCCAGCGACTCCAGCACCAATAATGAGAACCTTGCACGGTGGGATTTTTCCAGCAGCAGTAACCTGACCCGTCAGGAAGCGACCAAAATTGTTGGAAGCCTCGAGCACAGCCTTGTAACCAGCAATGTTGGCCATGGAAGAGAGAGCGTCAAAGACCTGTGCTCGACTGATGCGTGGGATCATATCCATGGCGAACGCAGAAACCTTTTTAGCAGCAAGCTTGTCCACCAGAGCCTTGTTCTGCGCTGGCTGTAAGAAGCTGATGATGGTCTGGCCTTCATGCATCAAGTCTACCTCGGTAGGACTTGGCCCACGAACCTTGAGAATGATATCGGCCTGGTTCCAGACCTTAGCATTACCATCAACGAGTAAAGCGCCGGCCTTTTCGTAGGCTTCATCGAGAAAGTCGGCTTTTACACCGGCACCTCGCTCGATAAGGATCTTTGAGAAGCCATTCTTCCGAAGCAGAGCGACATTTTGAGGAGTAAGAGCGACGCGCCTCTCGTTGGGAAAGGACTCGTGGGGCACTCCAACAGTCAGTTCGGAATAGGGCGTTCCCAGAGGAATGACTTTTGTCGAGTACTTTGAACCAGCAGTCGGCGTATGAGTCACCGGACCGCCAGAGAGGACAGATGCATAGCGAATGAGTTGGAGAGGCCGATTCGCGCGGAGAGCAATGGCAAGAGACGGCCAGGCCTGTGGACTTTTCGCACATAAAGAGCTGTACAGGTGGCGTTCATGCCGATGAGCGGGAGCAGATTGGCAGCTGGCCATAGAAGAAGCAAATCCTGTGCGACACGATCAGATCTTCCTTCCTGCAGATGCGGCCAACTCTGCTGAACAATGGTGCGGACAAAGCTTTGCTTACCAGGAAATCCGAATGAGTCTTGTAGGCGCCAAGTGACAGCGGCTGCTGGAGCTGCGGAGAGACAGCATTTATGGGCCAATGCTGGCCGAAGCAGAGGCCACGACATGGTTGAGAATAAGGCAATAAACAGCCTGGCCTGCAGCCCGCGCAACGGACACGTTAGTGGCTTTGAATCATCTGCTGTGGCACGACGTCTGATGAAAGGGTCGCCAAAGGACGAGTGTAAGTCTGTGGGCAATGCCAGTCCGTGACCACAGTGCCGTCGAGGTAGCGGATGCACGAGCAAAAGGAGCTGCTGGAATGCAGTCCCTCGGCTCAGAGTCTGAAGCACTGGCAGCTCACATCGGCGCAGTGCGTGAGGAGTCAGCGTGCGAGCAGAGGGAGAGAAGGGAGAGAACCGATGACGGCGCGGAGTGGAGAGAGAAACAGCGAGGAACTGGGGTCGAGGTGGGACTTTGGCAGTAATAAATTGGCTGGTCGAAGGAGGTCTTGTTTTGGGCAATGTGCATGTTGTGACTTGTCCTGCTCGGCGGCAAGGAGGGACGAAAGCGCCGATCAAGCCTGTTGTAGCCGCTGGACCCCCTCCAACTCGTCACAAATCATGGTGTTCTCCTCATCTGGACGTCGGGTCAGGCCATGAGATGCGACGTGAGCAGTAACAACGCGTAAATGACTATGCACGTACCACTTTTTCTAATGCTGGATCTGACCCACCCCCGCATTCTACTAGGGCCTCTGGGCTTGTAGGGGTCCTCATTAGTCCTTCTTCGTGTAAGACCTCCCTGTCAAACAGGGCTGTCAGTTTGTGTTGCAGCCACGCCATGCTGCGCCCTTGTCACGGGATAGCTTCACTATACTGGTATGTGAGCGTGACTCCAGAAGACAAAGGACGCCCATAAATGCGGAGCGTCAATTCAAGCCACTGAAAGACCTCCACTAGCCGTTGAAACCAATTGATGTGATGTGGGTTCAGGTCCTGGACTGGGGCCTTCACATGCCGTTAGAGGATAGCCAAGGATTCCGTTCCTGAATGCGGGGACGACAGCCAAAGGAGCAGCTAGCCTTGTGGTGGCTAAACTCCGATCAACAACATTGAAGCGTCAACATGTCGTTAGAACTTTGGCACAAGTCAACGCCTTTCACATTATAGACGTATCAGAACGGGAAGTCATTGGCCTTCTCCAGTATCTCAATCCTTTGGCTTTGTTTCATTTCCTGCCATGAATAATACAAAAGCTGACAAGTACACTGAGAAATGAGCTGAAGAAGTGGGAAATGATGCTTCGCTGCGTTTAACAGTGCCATAGGGCTTATCAAAGCTGGCAGGCAAGACAGACTGTAATCCAATGAAACATGTCAGTAAGGCTTTGGAGCAGACTGAAAGTCATAAAGACCTTGAGAGGCATTGCCGGGCTCAAACCGATGTACTTGGCCCTGTCTTTTCTCTTCAATGTCATTCTTCGAGCTCGGTTAGAGCAGCGCACTGGTTTGGTGAGTTGTGACTCTTGCAATCTGATACTTTTCCCCGCGACTATAGTTCGCAGGACTGCAGTATGCTTTCTAAACAGTGGTAGAGGAGGTGTGATATCGACGCTGTTTGTAAGTTTTCATAAGGCTGTCTGATCTGTTAAAGCCCTCTTCAGCAAAGCTTCAAAACTTCACATAATTTGGACTCGATCCAGTCAGAATTTTGAATTGTCAGCAATCGATATGAATAGCCGTAAAGTGTCGTCGGATCTAAATAGAATGCCCTTAGAGAAGCAGGAACGTTGGACCGAAAATGTTTTTGTGCGCTCTTCCAAAGCGTGCCTTCTGTTGTTGAGCTTGCATGCTGATAGAGAAGGCAGTAAAGCTGCAAATGATCGTCTTGCCTCCTTCCAAACCTGGCTTGAACGTGATTTAAGGCCTCTCCTGTTAGGAACTACCAGAGACTCGCTCATGGCTGTAGGGAGGTGCTTAGAAAGCCGTCTGTCTAATAGTAGATGGCGATGCACCGTATACCTTCCTTATTCAAATCCTTCAGTAGGCGATCTACCACAGCTGATAATCGTCAGCACACAGCCGACGTTTCCAAGATTGTCTCAGAAACATACAAATTCCCGCGCTTCTTGCTACACATGTCTAACATCGAACCGTGCAGGAAGCTGTGCCCGCTTTGGTCTCGCTCCTGGTAGTTTCTTTTTTTTTTGGATTTTTTCCACCCGGCATATATAACCGTGACGTAGCCATCTCTTCTACGTGCCCAAACATCATTAGATCATTGATATAACAGAATTAGGATACTGACGTCCCTGTAGCACAGTGACGATCATCCACGCAAACGAATATGCGACTAAACATCAGTCCAGTCTGCCACTTCATCACAATCACTTCCGAACTGACACTTTACTTGGACAGACAGTACCAGCTTCAGCAACGTCTTCAGCCATGGGCATGGTCCGCTCCATGAGAGAATATTTGAGCCAAAGATGAAAGGCTTGCCGAACATACACATTCTTGCTCACAGACCCGCAAAGGACACGGAAGCCAGCTGTTGCGATCAAAACGGGACAGAGGTTGGAATTTGAAGAAGAACAACAAGTGAAAGATACTATTGCAAAGCATATGATATGTTAGAAATGTCTGACGTAGTGGGCGACCGAATTGTGCCAAATCTGACGAACAGTCGGTAATCTGGTAATGTTGAAGCGACAGGAAACTGACATCCATATCTGAAATAGACAACGTGAACCCAAAAAGAAATTAGGAAGAGAAGGATCAAGCATACTGAAGAAAGTAGCAACAGCTGTTCTTCAAAATTATAAGCCATTTACTTCATCTGATCGAGTTGATCAACTATTCACAAGTATAACCTCGAAAGTGTCGACTACCAAACATGGGAAAGCCTCCTCGTCTTCGTGCCATGTTTAGAAAGAGCAAATATGAGATGTTAACTATTCCTACACAAACAGCTCCTCAGCCAGCCCCTCAGCCAGCCCCTCAGCCAGCCCGAAATCATGATGGGGGGAGGATGCGTCAGATGTCGATACATGCAAGTCAGAATGAAAGGTCTTGGTCCGTATCATCAAACAGTCAGCGCTCACGCAAGTGGCGAGCCAAGCAAGCTCCTCCGTCCTACTTCGGCTGATGGCGACCGTCATTAGCAGTGTGTCAAGTACAATATCGCCTATTACGGCTACAGTTGGCCTAGATGCTGCGGCGTCAACTCGTTTGTGTATGGCTGGAGTTCGATGTGTCCCCCATAGGTCACCTGACACAGTCGGTAACCACACGAAGAAGCCAGAGTAGGACAGTTCGGCGAGGTCGCTGGGACACAATCAGACAACTCCTCCATGAACATTTTGGAATGCTAGGATGTGATTGATTGTCAAAAATATATATCTCAATACTATGCATTGGAACGATACAGAGTAAGGCCCCTTTGAGGCTACTGATCTTTGTTTCGAGACACCCTCACTTACGAGTTTCGGTCCATTGGCATTGTGCAAAGAATACACATCCGACAACCTCAAGAATGAAGGCACTCGCCGTTGTCGTCTTTGCGGCCGCTACGCTTGCAGCTGGCACCCAAGAGCATACCGTAACTACAGTCGCAACCAGCAACAACACCACCGCCACAGAAGCAACATGTGGTCTGGGCTACACATATTGCGGATACATCCTCAAGGAGCAAAAGAGCAAGTTGCCCTTCTCTCCCTCTTCTCGGTGACACCTTCAGGGACGCCTGCACTGGCTTGCTTGTTTTTGGGCCATTTACTTATGACACTTTTTTTCTTTCACGGATGGGTGTAGACTTTGACGATGCCACCATTCTCACGGCGTACTGCGCCGGTGGCTACTGCGACTCGGCCACGGGCACAACTGACACGGACCCGATGCAGGGCTTGTACGTGTGTCTGCCCGAGTCAGCGGTGCCGCGACGTGACAACAGTGTTGGCGATGATGACGGCCCGTACACAGGCCCTGTCAAGATTGAGCTGCTCTGTGCGTGCAGCGGAACCCCATTTGCCGGCGGGGACAATGTGTGTTTGAACCCTGCCGGAGACCACATTGGGAGATGTAGCACGCCGTGTGCCAACAATGCGACGACTGGAGACTGAAGGGAGTGTGTATGGGCATGCCCTAAGAGCTGTGTTCCAGAGGAAGAGGAAGATGGATGACAATGGTGGCGGATTGAAACCAACCGTAAAGAAGGAATCTGGAGGCTCTTTGACGTGGAGTCGATTCGCCCACGCACAACAGCTACCGCATTTTAGTGATTGCTCGTTGCTCGGCATCGTACTCGGTGTATACTTCAATTGACTGATTTGTTTTATGATTATTTCAATTACGACTTTTCGTGGGCTTCGTTGGCCATCAACGGACACAATGCGTCACAAGTTGAGCTGCAGGGTCAACATAGCGGCGAGGCCGGTCACTCTCTAACTTTGCAAGCCTGTGACTCTGTTTCCCTTCCGGCATCGGATCGACAGGTGAGCGCGATTCGGAGACGTTCCCCGTGGGGGCCAGGGCCGTGTGTTTCTCGGCGACGTCATTGCACACACAGTCCAGCGATAGAGTAATCGCATCCGGCCTTTTTGGTTCCTAATCTGTTTATTTTTGCTTCGCCAATGCGCCCTGCGAGCGTGCGTTACGGGGTCCTCAGTCCAATTCCTTTGTGTTTTATTGGTTCGCGTCCACTACAGCCACTGTGAAGTCATCCTAGAACACCTTGAGGAGCTCCCAAATCATTCACCATACATAGTAATCAGGCGCATTTTGCTGCTTCCTCCTTCTTCTTCCCTGTGGAGACCTGCTATTCCTTTTTTTGCCTTCCAGCCGTCTATCGTGGCAATTCTCAAGAAAATGGGGATCAGCACTGTGTGATGAGGACGGCTGTCTCTTTTTTTTTTGGAGCGGCGAAAAAGCAAGGAAGCGTAGGCTGGGAAGCACTGCCGGGAGGGCAAGCAGAACGGCTAGGCCAGCCAGCGCTGCTGTCAGTGTGTCAGTGAGCAAGAGCCCTTGAGTTGGCTGCTGGTGAGCTTGATAAGCTCGAGGTGGTTTGTGCGGTTTGGGCCTTGACAAGAACTGCTCATGGCATCATGGGCCCCGTCATAAGTGCACAGTGTGTGAAAGTAACCGTTCGTTGGAGCGGAACCAATACCCTTACTGTGGCACTGTAGAGCAAAGCAAGCAAAGTCAAGTCGCATCAAGCAATCCACCCATCAATCAATTAGTCCATTAAGCAATGAGCTGACCAATTGGACGGTAGGTGGGGTCATCGAGAGGCTGTGACTGTGAGAAAGTGACTCTTTGCTCTTTCCCACACTCCGAAACCAAGGCCAGACCATGCTGCTGCAAATCCAACCCAATTGCCCCTCGTCCGAAATTTCACCCGTCCGGCCAAAGGCACTACGGTGAGTACTAAAAAGGTTGCTCACGCCCCTCCAAGCGCAGCTTCACACCCAAACCCAAAAACCTTTTTTTCCTTTCCCAAGCCCAATCACAAAATTTGATCTCTGACAAACCGCAACCCACGGCCAGCCGACTAGCTTAGAGACACGCTTTTACGAACAACGTCCAAAACATTACACCAAGACATTCAACACAAGCAGTCACCATGTGCGAGACTGACGCCCCTACCAACGGCACAAACGGTGCCTCCACCAATGTGGTATGTCTCTTGCCTCAACACCTCTCTGGCTCTGCCGTTCCCCGCTGACGTCGTCGTGTGTGTTTCTTTTTTTTTAATTAGGCCGAGAATGGAGGACACTCGCGCTCCAACCCCTACCAGACTGTCCAGGACTACCTTTCCAATGTTGGCAAATTCAAGATCATCGAGTCGACGTTAAGAGGTTAGCAATTGGTATCCCAGTGTTTGTGTGGTTGTGCCAGTCAAGATCCTAACAAGCTATTCAGAGGGAGAGCAGTTTGCCAATGCCTACTTTACGACCGAGAAGAAGATTGAGATGTACGTTCCCACAGCCTCTCAGACATCCGCATGAGACTGTACCCAGCATTCATAGTCCCGGCGAGCTGACAAATGATTGCCTGCAAACAGTGCCAAGGCCCTCGACAAGTTTGGTGTCGACTACATCGAGCTCACCTCGCCCGCCGCCTCTCAACAATCCTACGATGACTGCAAGAAGATCTGCAGCCTGGGTCTCAAGGCCAAGATTCTGACGCACGTCCGCTGCGACATGCGCGATGCCACTCTTGCTGTTGAGACTGGTGTTGACGGTCTCGACATTGTCATTGGCACCTCCAAGTACCTGCGCGAGCACAGCCACGGCAAGGACATGGACTACATTGTCAAGACTGCCGTCGAGGTCATCAACTTTGTCAAGTCCAAGGGCCTCGAGGTCCGCTTCTCCAGCGAAGACTCGTTCCGCTCCGACCTCGTCGACCTCTTGACTCTGTACAGCGCTGTCGCCAAGGTCGGTGTCAACCGTGTCGGTATCGCCGATACTGTCGGTTGCGCTTCCCCAAGACAGGTCTACGACCTGATCAGAACCCTGAGAGGTGTTGTTTCTTGCGACATTGAGACGCACTTCCACAACGACACTGGCTGTGCCATCGCCAACGCCTTCTGTGCCCTCGAGGCCGGTGCCACCCACGTCGACACCAGTGTGCTCGGAAGTAAGTTCTGCTCCTTGGCGTCGTGTTTCGTGCCGCAGCTAACAAATGGTCAATAGTTGGTGAGCGCAATGGTATCACTCCCTTGGGTGGCTTCCTGGCCCGCATGCTGGTCACGAGCCCCGACTACGTCAAGAGCAAGTACAAGCTGCACCAGATCAAGGAGATTGAGGACCTGGTCGCTGAGGCCGTCGAGGTCAACACGCCATTCAACAACCCCGTCACCGGTTTCTGTGCCTTTACCCACAAGGCCGGCATCCACGCCAAGGCCATCCTCAACAACCCTTCCACCTACGAGATTCTCAACCCCGCCGACTTTGGCCTGACCCGGTACGTGCACTTTGCTTCGAGATTGACTGGCTGGAATGCCGTCAAGACGCGTGTGCAACAGCTGGGCTTGACCATGACGGACGAGCAGTGCAAGGAGGTCACAGCCAAGATCAAGGCCATGGCCGACATTCGGCAAATCGCCATCGACGACGCCGACTCCATTATCCGGTCCTACCACTTGACTCTCCAACATCCCGAATCGATGGCCAGCGAGCTCGCTGCTAGCGGCACGACGATTTCGGCACCACTTCCACAAAATGGAGCATAGGTTTTCAATCGTTGCGGTGATTGGTAGCGCTACAGACGTACGCGGACTGTAAATTTGTGAACGAAAAAGTGATTTTCTATTTATCGGCGTAATCGGTCGGGTTCATAGGGACAATGAAATACTAGCATTCGGATTTACCATTCATTGTGCATACGTACCTAGAGTGATTTTGGTTATGATCCGTTAGAACTAAAAGAGTAATTTGATGCTCTTGGAATTGACGTAATAAATGATCCGACAAAAGGCCGCTTTCGGTAGGACGATTGGCGATGTAGGTTGTTGGCTAGCAGCACACGAAACTACTATTATTCGGTACGCAGACGAGCGCCATGCTCGGCTCCATGTGGAAATTGACACTTCTTAATCGCTTCGGGGCCCTCTCGAGGCCCCTCACAGGTAACGGTCGGCATGTGTGATCTTCATACATCTGTGGCGCAAGTCGAGATAGTCTTGGTGGGTGTCGATCGTAACATAGGTCGTGAATCTTGGCGCCATTGAATCAAGAAAGATTTTCACAAAGGGACAAAATAAAGAGAACCCCAAAAAGAAACAGAAGGCCGGGCATCAAAGGGCAAAGATAACAAGGAGAGAATAGAAAAGGAAAATCACGCCAGGTTGCGATATATGTGCATACATGTATGAATACTAAGCCCGTTGATATCCGTGCTCCCGGCTTCCGCAATGCCGCGCTTCCGCAGGTGGACATGGTGAGGACATGGTGAGGACTTTGGAGTACGATAGCAGGGCATAGGACATACGATATTATTCGATCAACCATGAAATTGACAGATTGTGCAATCCACATAAAGAATCAATGACGAGGACAGACAGATGGATGTTCCTGAAAGATGCGTTGGGAAGTGTACTTACTAGGGAAGGGCAGGTTGCTCAGTAGCACTTTCACGGAATGATGTCTCGGAAACTTCAAGTATAACAGCGCTTTTCAGTAGCTGCAAGAGCAGCGAGCTATTCCAGTTGATAAACAAGCATCTCAGATTATCTGTATAGCTACTACTTCTAAAACATGCTTGTCTTTGGTTCCTTCCTTTCTTGTGACAATCGATAGGTAGTCAGTGTTGTTGATATCCAAGCAAAACAGAATCGAATGTAAATCTTTGATTGCAGGAGAATTCAACTCTGTTTGAATGTGGAATCGATATACTGCGCAACTAGTTCAGAGCCAAAGTTATGTTTGGACGCAACTTTGATTCACAAGACATTTGACAAATGTTCACGAGGATCAGCCGATATAAATGTTTTATGAATTTGTCACTGATGATATATGCTGCTAGGAGAACAAAACGTGGCTAAAGATTATGCAGATATTTAGGGTATCTCTTGAGAAGAAATTAACGACTTGGTTTTCAATAATTACTACTAATTCGCTCCGCATAATTAGATGTCTAAATGGTACAAAAAGAAGCAGATCCCGTTGTGTTATTTGGACCGTTGGGAATGGAAGAGTTTACAATTTGATAGGCTAGTGTTTATGTGATAGCTAAAATTTTGGAAATATATAGTATTTACTTCTTGTATTATCAACAATTGGAATGTCTACATAGTATAGCGGTTAGTATACCTCGTTGTGGTTGCCTAAATAACTATCCGAGGAGATCCATGTTCGATTCATGGTGTAGACACAACTTTTTCTTCTTTTCGAAGACTCCTTCAATGTCAGGATCTGAAGAGTATTTTTGCTACGTATATAAGTGGTCCCGCTAGGTGATCTGACGGACTCTCGTTGTTGCCCAAGCTTTTATGGGTCCAGCAAACGTAATGGTAGCGGGTTTGCTCTACAAAATGGCGAGATTCCATCTCGTCATCTAGCGGGAGCGCTTATATACTGTGTGTGCCGAACATACTCTTCACACCGTCCAAGACTCTCGCTACAGTAGAAGCAGTCAGCACTTGCATCACTGTCCTATCTCTCTGCTAAATTGTGTGACAATGCTGAAAAGAGACGGAGGCTTTCAAGCTCGTCCATCGAAAAAATCCGTGAGATGGCAGGGTGCCCAGGTACGAGGGACCCAAACTTCTCCCAGCATTGAATCTTGAAGTACCTAGGTACCGTGCCCCGCGCAGCTTCCCCCCACCTTCGCTGTGCGCGAGCTCTTTCTGTGCGCGAGCCTGCTGGCTGATAATTTGGGTCCGGACTCTGATGGTATTCAACCCGACAGCCACCCGATACTCTTTGGAAACACTTGATTGACCTCTGACCATTGTCTCTCCTTCATCTACCAGAGTTCTCCTCATCGGAACTACAGATCCCACTTTTATTAGTTCCGACCACCATCATGGCTGCTATTGTCGACGCCGGCACGCCGCCTCCATCATCCGCGAGCACCACTGTCCGCGTGGGCACGCGCCGCTCGGCACTGGCCCTCAAACAATGCGAGATCATCATTGGCGCTCTCAAGCAAACCCACCCACACATCAACTTCGAGACAGTCACAGTCTCTGTCATGGGCGACCGCGACAAGACCACCCCGCTACCCAACCTCGGCAAGGGCCTGTGGACGTCTGAGCTCGAAGCCATGCTGACGGCCGACCCGCCGCAGCTCGACATGATTGTCCACAGCCTCAAGGACATGCCGACGACCTTGCCCTCGGGCTGCACGCTGGGATGCGTGACCAAGCGCGAGGACCCACGCGACGTGGTCGTTTTTCGCGCCAGCCACGGCGGCAAATACAAGACACTCGCCGATTTACCCAAGGGCGCCGTCATTGGCACCAGCAGCGTGCGCCGCGCCGCACAGCTACGGATGCGGTACCCCGGGCTAGCATTTCAGGATATTCGGGGCAACATTGACACGCGGATGAAGAAGTGCGACGACGAGAGCCTCGGGTTCGATGCGACCATTCTCGCGGCGGCGGGCCTGCTGCGCATGAACATGGGTCACCGGATAGGGCAATACCTTGACGGTGGAAGCGAAGGCGGTGGCATGTTGCATGCTGTCGGACAGGGTGCGCTGGGAATTGAGGTGCGGGCGGATGATGCGGCCACGTTGAGCCTGCTCAAGCCGGTATCGGACACAGAGACGATGCTGGCCTGTGAAGCGGAGCGTAGTATCATGCGAACCCTCGAGGGCGGCTGCAGCGTGCCGATTGGTGTTGAGACGCACTTCCTTCCTGGTGAGGGTGGTGTTAGTACGAATCTTCAGCTGCGGGCCGTGGTTGTCAGCGTGGACGGACAGACCAGCGCTGAGGTTGAGCTGACTGAGGAAGTGCATGATCCAGAGGGGGCGGATGCGTTGGGCAAGAAGGCCGCTTCCATCTTGGTGGAAAAGGGCGCGAGCAGAATCCTCAATGTCATCAACAAAGCGAGACATGAGACGCCAGGAACGGCGTCGGCTGCGGGTGCATCAGCTGGACTTGACGCCTAGGAACGGGTATTTGTACGCAGGTGGTTTTTGTCGTCGCGCGTTTTGCTGTTTCCCGTTGAGCCTTGATACTGCAATTGTGTATGCTATCTGTATTGTGCTGGTAAAAAGATATCCCTATAGATGGCCAACCTCTGCCCGTCTGTCTTCTGCTGGTTTTGCACGCTTTTCACGCGACAGTCACACTCCAAGCAAGATCAACAAAGAGAGGACCAGGAATAAGGCGAGGAATCGAATAAATATAAAAAATATAGCAGGAGTCTTGACTCATGCGACTACTCTGCTCCAGACTTTCTCGAGAACGCCAGTGGTATGTTTCCGTATCCCACCCATTTCCAGGTTGAACTGTCGCGTTGCGTGTGTGTGTATGTGTATATGAATCTGGCATCATGGTAGCCCATATGCCCGTCATGAAGTTGCCCTTGGTCTCATTCATTCTTCCTCTCGTCCACTCTTTCCCATGCAGAATACCCAAGTATTGCCTGCTTTCGCGCCATACCATCTAAGCTAGATTTAATGGCTGCCCTCATCGGCCGTGAAAGCCTTGTACTCCTCAACATCCATCAAGCCCTCGAGATCCTTGACGCCTTCCTCGTCAACAGCGACCTTGGCAATCCAGCCGCCGCCGTTGCTGTCGTCCTCGGGCACCTTGTTGATGGTACCGGGCTTCTCCTCGAGCTCGAGGTTGATGTGGGTGATTTTGCAGCTGATCGGGGCGTTGATGTCGGCGGCGGACTTGACGCTCTCGACGGCGCCAATAGCGTCGCCCGCGGCAACCTCCTTGCCTTCCTCGGGCAGCTCAACGTAGACGACGTCGCCGAGGGCTTCGGCGGCGTATTCGGAGATGCCAATCACACCCGTCTTGTTGTCGGCCGACAGGTCAATCCACTCGTGGTCTTTGGTGTATTTGCGGATGGGGTCTGCGTGGAAGCGAGCGAGCAAGAGATTGTTAGAGATGCGTCAAAATGTGAGTGTTATGGGTTTGGGAGCGCTGGTTGATGTGCTTGTATGGTGTGTCATCATCATGGCAAGAGGGTGTCGCTGGCGAGTGAGCTGGTCATCGTCTCTTTTGACGACAGTCCCAGGCCCTCAATTGCGCCCCCTCTCGTTCTTTCTGAGATGTGTGTATGTGTGTGTGTGTGTGTGTGTGTGTGTGTGTTTTACAGAGCACTCCAGGAACAGTGAAATAGTGGTCTGATCTTACTGCTGGCAGTTACGGAAAAGAGCCTGGCAGCGACGAAGCGCGACGAGAGCGGACGGGCGGCGCGCATCAAGGACGAGGAAAGGGACGACGGTCTTGCAACCCGCATGGAGCGTGCGATGGAGGCCATGGCTGCTGGTTCGAGGTTGGTTATTCGCTGGCGCGTGTGCGGCGTTGGAAGTGGAAAAGAAAGGAACAGGCGAAGAAGGAGGTGCGGGCTGGTTCCAACAAGGTCAGAAGGGGAGGATGGAGGCAGAGGAGGAGGACAGGGAAAAAGGCAAGAAAAAGGGCCAAGAAGCTGGCCAGATTAACACAAAGTGATGCTCGTCGAGCCCCAAAACCGACGATTCATGTTGCTTGCCGGAGGCCGATTGGGACTCCTCGGCGGGCTTTGCGCTAGTGGTGTTTCTGTTAAGTAAGCATGGTTTGCAAGTCAGTCGTCGCTTTGTACCTTGTATCTTTTTGGTTCTGGTCCTAACCCTGATCTGCCAACAGGGACTTGGAAGCGGGCGGGCTGCCTTTTCTGGGTGGACAATGGGGGCATTCCCAGAATTGATTCCTGAGCCCGCGCATGAGGTTACATGGTATTTCTACCTTTGCAAAGCGCTTAGCTGACACCTTGCATCTTTTGTTGCTGCATCATCGCGTCCAATACTTTGTCATCCTTTCAGCATGGGCACTTCACTCAGCTTGGTCTCGAAGATGTCTCCTCTACACGAATCAGCACTTACATGATATGATGCGAATCATGGCCCGGCCGCTTATCATATCACTGGCCGGTTCGGAGAAAGATACGGAGCCTTGCTAGAGGCCAAGAGCCGTCTGGGTCTTGTCAGGCCTGTCGGCGCCGATCCGGCCCTCCATGAGAGTGATTACTCAGCATCGTGGGAATGCTTCTCAAGCTTGATTGGATCTTGGTCCAGACGAACTATTGTCACTGCCTCGTGGGCAAAGCGAACGGGGCCTGGAATGCGAGACGGGCAAGAAAGCCCGAGGTGGCCAGGTGAGCACCGGCGTGTTACTGTTTGGAAAGAGCTGGAAGGAGGAAACAGGAATGGAAAACGCAAATGCAAGGGAAGCAACGCGGGAGAAATGGAGCAGATGGGGCTGCAAGCTTCTAGTTCTAGAAGCCACAGGCGGGCGAGCCCACTTGGCAGGCAGGCAGGCAGGCAGGCAGTGGCAATCCATCTGCCAGACTCTTTACATAGTAGTCACGAGCGGGCCACCTTCACCTTTTGATCATGTCGGACGGCAGGTGCAACTTGCTTGAAATGCTGCAGGCCAGTCTTCAAAGTGCCAGGGTGACCGTGTTTCAGGGGGGGGCTGACAGCAGTCACTGTCATCGAACCTTGGAAGGATCCAACGGAGAAGCTATGGACCTCCAAGCACGTACCCAAGTACCGTCGAGCCAGGCATCCACCATCCAACCTCGATTGTCATTCGCATCTGGATCTGGCAATTTTCGTGCAGTCAACACCACCTATACACAGCTCAACCACCCAGCAAGACCAGCCGCGGCGACCTACCACAAAGCAGCACCTCGACACGCACGGCGCGGACGACGTGTCTGCGGGCTGTTGGTGGCCCACTTTTGGCGCATCGCGCAAGTCATCCGTCGAAACCCAGAATCGACTCTGACTCTCGGCTCTGGACAAGGCTCCAACGCTGCAGGTTGACAAGGTGCGCACAGCGTCCTCGGCCTCGGCCACTGTTTGCCCTCGTCGGTTCGTTCGTTGTTGTCGTTGCATGCAAGACGCCAACCCATGCCTGGCGTTTTACTTTCACTTTCGCTTTCCCGGTGCGACCTTGTCAAGCCCCAGACTGGCGCATCCACCCAGCCCACCCAGCTTTCTTGGGCTCTGCCCAATCAGCCCTGGCCCTGGCGAGCTGCCCGCTGCTTTGCCAGTCCAGGCATTCCACAAAGTACTTTGACCATCCTGTCCGCTGTTAATAAGCCTGTCAACTGTGCTCTCTCTCCTCCACCCCCACCACAAGAACGAGGCTGCCACACGTCATTTATCCTCGCCCTGTCCGACCTCACGTCCAGTTCAGATTTCACCCTGATCCTCACCTCCGCAGTCCCTCAACCGCCATTCCCAGCTTCGCCGCCAGCTGTTCCTCCCGCGCCGTTGCTGCACTTCACCCGCTTGCTGCTCCCTCCACCAAGCGCCGGCCTCCTAACTCATGAAGGCGCCACCCATGGGATAGGCTGTCCCCTCGATCCTCCAGAGCCTCGAGATTGCTTTCCTTTGCGGACCCCGGTCAGCCGACACCGCCGTCAATTCCGTATATTCGCTCAACTTTGCGGCCTCCCGCAAACGCCAGCCCGCCTGTCCGCCAGCCCGCCTGCTCGCTCTGTTTGTTCCCGGCAACAAGAAAAGGCGCCCCTCATCCGCCTGCTTACCCGAAACACCGTACTTTGCGCACGCAACTTGCCGCGCTCGCCAGTTCAGCTTGTCTCACCTCAGCGCATACGCTGGTTGTGGCGTTCCACCCGCACAGAGAGATTTCTGAACCCTAGCACACCAGGGTCGACAGCCCATTCCTACGGCGCCACAGAGAACCATGGACGACCAAATGCCAGCCGACATCCAGGACGAGACGCTTGGTGGTGACCAAACTTCTCCTCCCATGGCTGGCGCACCTGTCTTTGAAAACGGCAACGGCGATCCTGCTATGAACGACATCCCCCATTCCGAACACATGATGGATCCCAACATGCGCTACGCGACCCCTCCTGTCCCTCAAGCAGGCCACAACCTCTCGAGACCGCCCTCGCAGCTCTCCAGTCAAAGCTATCCTGACCGCGGTGCTTCAGGCGCCCCCGGCGCGTCATCAGACCACAACAACGCAAACGGCCGGAACCATGTCGTGATAAAAGTTGGAATGGTGGGAGATGCACAGATAGGAAAGACCTCGCTCATGGTCAAGTATGTCGAGGGCAGCTGGGACGAGGATTACATCCAAACCCTGGGCGTCAACTTCATGGAAAAGACCATTAGCATTCGGAATACGGAAATCACTTTCAGTATCTGGGACTTGGGTGGCCAGCGCGAATTCGTCAACATGTTGCCCTTGGTCTGCAACGACGCCGTGGCCATCCTCTTCATGTTCGACTTGACGCGCAAGAGCACACTCAACAGTATCAAGGAGTGGTACCGGCAAGGCCGCGGTTTCAACAAGACTGCGATTCCCATTCTGGTTGGTACCAAGTACGACCACTTTGTCAATTTTCCACGCGAGGAGCAGGAAGAGATTTCGAACCAGGTGTGTACCCTCTCGAGGACCCGTGTTTTCGCTTGATTCTAGCTAAACGTGATCACCCAGGCACGACGTTTTGCGAAGGCCATGCGCGCTGCATTGATCTTTAGTAGCACAAGCCACAGCATTAATGTTCAAAAGGTAAGCCTCATTACGCTGTCGATCTGTCGACTCCTTGTCTCTGACCGCTTGCAGATCTTTAAGATTGTCTTGTCCAAGGCCTTCGACCTCAAGTGCACCATACCCGAGATTGAAAACGTCGGCGAGCCTCTCTTGCTCTACCAAAACTGCTGAAACCGACACGAACTCGTTTCATAAACTAGCAGGAACACACACAGATCCATCAAGGTCTTACCTGCACGATGGGCTTCCGTGAGCTCTCGAGAGTTGCAGGACATCGCCAGTCAGGGATTTATTTTCCAGTGGCAATTTCAAAATCTATCGGACTATCGGGCTAGCTACATATCATGCTCGACATGAGGGCATCGAAAGTTATGCCAATGACATTGAACGTTCTACGCGCAGCCAATCACTATACCCACTTCCGACGAATCACGACTGGCGCACGAACAATCAAGCAACCGATATTCCATATGTTCTACTCAGATTCTCCGTATTAGAAAGGGCTTGGACGTTGGAATCGTTTTGATGTAGAAGAACGTGAGTTGGACTTGGATGGTGCGATAGACAGCACAACCATCACCATTTCTTATAGTGTCAGAGGAACAAGACACCAGTCGCCAGCCAAGGGCAGCTCAATCACCTTACAAGGAGAATCAAGTCTCTGTTATTTCCTATTGAGCAAAAGGAGAGAAACACGGAAGCTGAAGAGAAAAAGTTACAGTCTTGAAGGGGAGAAGCAGACCAAGGGTGGCAATGCCATGAAGAAGGAGATGATGAAAGATGTCCCCATTAACACATATGTTACATGTCACATCCACACACATACACAAAACACATTATGACTACTTTATCGTAAAGGATAATGTTAAAGCGAACTATATCTAAGCAATATTCTATTTGTCTTCTTTTGTTTTTCTTGTTCCCCACATTACGTATGAAAGACGCTCTGAGACACCAACCAGCAAGTAGCGTCTTTTTCCGACGATATCTATACTCGCAACTTGTCATATCCCGTATCCTGGTGTGGCTACTGGACTTGGGCCGTGTCTAGAGTGGCTGGCCAGCTCTAAAGTTGTACATACATTGAATTCATAGGTCATTGGTGGCATGGACGTCTGGATTTATTATCCGTCTCCTAATCGTGAATTCGTAGGGCGGTCGAGGGCATGCTGAAAGCTACAGTACTAAGATTATCTGCAATCAATACAAGTGCTGCTCTTGCTGTTGTTGGGAGAAAAGAAAACCCCGTCGTCCAAGGTAGGTTTCCACAAGTGCTACTCTTCAGCTTCCCATTGCCCCCCCCCCCTCTTTCCACTCTTTCCTCTCCATCAGTTCCAGTCTCATTGGCGCCAAGTGTAGAACAAAGATAAATGGCCAAATCAAGTTGTCGCGGGTGTAGGCATGCCACTTTCGAGACGACCAAAAACTCTTCCCCAGAAGCCTTGTCCTTCGCTGGCAGAGGCCCCTAGAAGCAGAAAAGGGCGCGTCAGTTTTCATGAGATTCAACACATGGACAGGGGATCATAATCAGGATTATCAGATAAACACTGATCGATGACAAGAGCGGAGGCGTGTGCTTGGAAAGGGCAAAGAGCGTCATCGCATTACAATCACGCATTTCGAGGGGCAAGCTTGGACAACATACCAGCAGGATCATTCTCCTTGTCATTTACAGGCAGTTCAATCGTATGAGTGAGTTCTTCAAGCGCCTGACCAGAGTTTTGTAGGCTGACATCCGCCGAAGCTGCTGCATCGTTGTTGGGTGCGTCTGAGTCGTCCCGATCTGACGAGCGTGATGAAGTCCAATTGCCCGGTATGCGCGCCTCGGGATGAAGAGACTTGCGGAAGACAGTTGACTCTTTGATGCCCGCGTCATTTCCAAGTGAGTGTGGGTCTCTGACAGCGCCAGAGGGTGAGAGCACCCGGACATCGTGCCACATTTCGTGACCCTTACGGGCCGATATGCCTGAAAGAATGCTCTTGTCTGAACGAAGCTCATGAGCAGAGCGTGCTCTCGGTCCAAGAACAGCAATATCTTGGTGGAGGCTATGACCAGATGATTTTGGCAAGGCTGGCGTGTTCACATCTGTGTGAAGCTCATGCGCCCGTATCTTCCTCTGCAGTGTATGAAGCTTCTCGTCCGTATGCAGGTCATGGGCTTGGTTCCGTCTCATTGGCTGCTCGACCACACGATCCTCCAAAAGTTCGTGAGAGAACAGTCGTTGAGGTGCTGATAGGACAGGATCGGCTTCAAGATAGTGACTTGGCGCGGCTGCGCGCGTGGGCACCATCAAGTCAGTGGAGAGTCGATGTCCGCCACGCTTGGAGGGCGTTGCATTGATCACTTTGCCTTGCGTGATCACATGAGAAGGGATTGCTCTGCTTTGGGTCACCAGCGCATCGGCCGTGATACTGTGTGAACCTAGAAGCTGAGGCCGAGACGCTACCATTGTATCTTCCGAAAGAGAATGCGTCCGGACAGCAGGAATTTCTTTGGTGATATCCAATGCGTCAAAGGCTTCTTCTGCCCGCAACATGATCAGCGGATCAGCCCCTCCGCTTTGCAACATTTCCTGATACTGTGTCAAGGCGCCCGCGTAGTCTTTGGAGCCTACGCCAGTGGCCAGTCCATTCAGAGCCTGATGGACCCTCTGAGGTTCTTTCGAGACCAAATTTATGTCTGAATTCAGTTTTACCATCGACATTGATGTGTTTCCATCATCTTGAGACCCTCCGTCGTTTTCTGTTGCAACGACTGTGTTCCGTAGCGTGTCGAGCTTGCCTTTTGGATCATCGGTCAATAGAGAAGCAGCCTCAGCAGGATTGAGCCCGTTCTTTTGAGCGCTAGAGAGTATCATCGTATCGATAGAATCCAAGCTACCTCCTTCATGCTCGGCACTAGCGTCTTTGTCGAATGGCGCTTCTTCAGCCAGCCTCTGAAGCTTATCAATTGCGGTTTGCATCTCGGTAGCAGGTTTCTCGGAATCACTACTAGAATTTGCGGTCTTTTTAGACCGCTTGAACATGCTGGCGAACCTGCCTGGTGACTTTTCGGGTACGAGAGGCTTTGGTTGCTTGTCATTTGCTGTTGGTGCTGCGTATTCTTCACGGGTCCTAGATTCATCTTGTCCGGCTTCTGGAGAAAGCGCTGAAACCAATCGCATGACAGCCTCTGCTGCGACCAGGGCACTCGAGCTTGTCTGTGATTCCCAAGACGGTCCTCCCTCCTCATCAGACATCACTCCCGGCTCAACCGGTGTAACAGGAGGCGCTCTGTTGGCTGTGCTTACTTTCGAAATCGGACAATATGGCACTGGTGACATGAGACCGGCCAATGCAGGTACTTCAGGCTTGAGTCCCTCTGGGACATTGAAGCCAGCAGGCAACTCAGTGGACGGAAATGTCTTCTCTTCAGGCTCAGACACATTCATTTGGAAAGTCTGTCTCAACTGATCCGTGGTATAAATGGCTCTGGGCCTCTTAACGTCTTTAAAATCCGCCTCAATCCTGTGAACGACCGGAGAGGCTATAGACCCAGATTCAGGCTCTGTTTGCGGTTCGGGAGTCACAGGAGCCATACTCATCTCTTCGCGCACATATGGCTGGAGCTCTATAATGGGGACAACCTCGCGGTGACGAATTTCGGCCAAATTGCGAATGATGGTGACATTGTGGACAAAGAAGTCCTTGGACGTGTCACAGTGGGGTTGAAGACTGTAAAAGCGAGTGATCTCTTTGGATTGCTGATGGGCGAGAACACCACCTCCAAACTCTGTTAGACGAGTACATTAGCTTTCGTTTGATGCACAGTCATTGAAGACTACGTCTTGACCAGACGGCAGACTCACAAGGAATGGCAAGAGAAAGAAGACCATAGCCGATACAAGACGCGTTGCAAGCGTTGTAGTTGGCTGGACCCAAGTTGCCTGTCCGAGTCTTCTTGGCCTGATCCAGCTCAAATTGCGCTTTCCCGTAGGTTACACATGGCAAAAACAGGCCCTGGGTAACTTCTGAGTTCTTGCTGTTGTTCAAGGCACTGGAACGCGAGTGCTGCCAGGCACTGCGAGCGCGCTCGGCGGCCGTGCCCGTGGCTTCGACTCCAGTGTCAGTGGCGGTGAAGTCGTGGAGTCGTGGTGACCGTGACAATTGACGCTGGACGCAGTCCTTAGCGGTGCCTACGGCAATATGAAGGTCTGCCAGTGGTTGACTTCCAGAGGTGCTGCTGACTGCGTTCGAGAGCAAGTTCGCCATATCGAAAGGATGTTGGCGAAGAACAACAAACAATGTTGGAAATGAAGAAGAAGAAAAGGATCTGACAGAGACAGAAAGTAGCAGAACAAGTGATACTAGGAAATGAAAACGAAATCGACTGCTCGGATTAATAATGGACAACCCCAGGCAAAGCCAAATTTGGGGCGTGCGTCTGATGCACAAGAAGGGGAAGCTCGACGAATGAAGGCTCTGACGGCCAAGCAGAGAGCAGAACAGGACAAGTGGTGCTGTCTCTGATGATGCTGATAGTCAACCATCAACAAGCGCAGACCCGGAGAATCCCGAGAAGGCGCGTTCCATTCATGTCATTCCTTCTTCCCTTCTACCCGCGACAGCTGGCCAAGAGGAAGGCATCATCCAGCCTCACCACCCGCTCCGCAGCCGCTCGGCAAAGAACTGCATGACAGGCAACATTTCCTCGCGATTAGCCGGCATGCCACTCTCGGCCTTGCGCCACTTGACCTCTCGCACATTGACAAATTCTCGTTGGATAGCTTCAACAGCCTCGTCGTCGACGGCCTCACACGCTCGTCCACGACATACCAGCACCGGCGTACGGGCCTTGCTTCTCGCACTGATGGTGGATACCATGGATACTGGCAGCGGTCCACCGATACTGACGACGCCTTTGAAAGCTTTGCTGGCGCTGTTGCTGCTGCTGCTGCTGCCGCTGCCGCTCTCCTCCTCACTCTTCACCTCCTCGACGCGAAAACCCTCACGCACCTGACTCGCCATTCCCAGCGCCAACGACCCGCCCTGGCCGAAACCAAAGAGCATGATATCAGCCATCTCCCACCCACACCCATCCAGCAACGTCTCGCGCACCAATCTTGTCATGATAGCATTATAGGCCTTGGCAAATCCCGGATCTGTATCAAGAGCCGCATCAGCAGCAGCAGCACCGCCAGCACCACCAGCAGCAAGAGTCAAGTCATCGCCCCAGTGAAAATGCCGTGGAGGTCCACTGGTGTCAATGTCGTCGCTCAATCCACCCAAAAGCGCAGGTGGTAGAGGACTGGTACCACGGACGGCGATGGCCAGCACACCGGGGAGGTTCATGTTGCGCGCAAAAGTGCCAAAGGAGGTTTCTGAGTCGCCCAGGCCGTGGAAGAGAATGAGGATTGCGGTGGTGGATTCGGGCGGCGAGGGGGAGTGGAGAGAGACATTGAGCTGGGGTGAGAGGGCGGCAAAGTCTTCAGGTCTGGGGATGCGGATCTTTGGAGGCATGATTCTGGGTAGAAGATGTTTGAAGCTGGGGCTGATCTCGAATAAGACTTCCAGGCGTGTTCAATTGTGGATTGGATGTAAAGATTGGGGAGTGTGTCGTTTTGCTTCTGAGTTGAAATCGACAAAAGAAGCAGGCGGGTGCCCTAACCCCGAAAAGTTGTAATGTGAACATGTCGAAGCCTGAAGGATGACAACAGCAGTTTTCAATTGTCATACAAGAGAAAGATGATTTTGAGGGTCTTGATCCTCGGGTCTTTCTCGGAATATGAATCATCTTATTCTGCGCCACTCTAAGTCTCCAAGTTGGACTCGATCTTGTTGAACGAATACTAACCATGAATACACACTCTGAAGCGAATATCCAGCTTACAATTCTCTTTCCAGTCTAATCCACCATCGTCAAATTCCCTCGACTTGCTCCCTTGACATTCATGCCATTATCACCATCAATACTTGATGCCCCAGGCTTCATATGCTCCCAATCATAGTCCTCAGTCCAAACACCCGCCTTGGTATAATCCAAACTCCTGGTTCCAGACAAGTAGGCAAACCGGAAATACTCCTTGATGCCTCGACCCGTCTTGTCCTCTTCTTCCTTCGTGTTTCCTTTTGCGTCACCTCTATTTTCCCCTTCGCCTCTGGTCTCCTCGACATGTCTATACCATGTAAACTCCCTCTCCTCAAAATCCATATCATCGTCAAAATACCCCTTGAACCTCTCCACATCGTTCACCAGCAGGCTGATCCCATCCAACCGAATGTTGCGCTCTGGTGGGACCTCGAACCGAAACGTGATACTTGCCAACTGCTCCCCAAGCACAATTTCAGGCGCGCCTGCCCTCAACTTGGGCAACACAGAGCCCAGCTGTCCGTCGCCGCGGAGTGCGTTTGACGTTTGCAGGATCGGATCCCAGCCCCACCGGGCAATACCGTTGATAAAGAGACCGATCAATAGACCCTGATATAGAAGTGCCGGCCGCGTCTGCATACTCGTGCCCGTAAGGAGAAGTAGCGCGAGGAAATAATGGTGGATGCGAAGGTGGAGATCCCAGATGCCCAGTAAAAGGGCAAGCAAAATGCCTGCGACCAGACCGAGGTACAACTTGCCATAGGGAATCAAGCGGCGCTCTTGGCGAAAGAACCAAATTTGCTTGACTGCAATGAGGAAGATGAGCACGACGATAAGGAGCAGTGCGAGCACTCCACCAGGTTGTTGCTTAATATCATGGGCGTTGAGGCGATTGATCGGAATATTCGGGCTCAAGGTGTAGTTGTCTAGTGCGCCCACCCAGCAGGCACCTAGCCAGAAGACGGTCTTTTCGACTTGAGCTGTCAGGCCGCTCAGCGTGCGTCGAATACCCATCTTGTCGTACATAACCCATGCAACAAACATGACGGGCAGGTATTTACCGAGAATAATGGTAAATAGTTCCCGGAACGTGCTATGCGTAGGCGGGTCGGAGACCAGACCAACGTGCCAGAAGACGCCGGAAAAGATGGTGAAGAAGAAGAGCGAGGAGGATGTCGTGAACAGCGAAAGCACCGTAGTGAAGACGACCGAGACAGCAAGCAGGGACCATCTCATATCACGCGCCTTGCATTGTACGCTCTCCTCAAACAAGTATGATTTGGGAAAGTATGAGTCAAATGCAATGCTCTCGACGCCGTTCTGCGTTGTGCCACTGTAGCTCGACCGTCTGCCCACCAGCTTGACGATGCCGCAGCCGCCTTCTGCGTTGGAGATGACACCAGCATGAATGGCTGAGCCACAGATGAACGAGTCTGCTCGATATGCCCCATAGCTGTCTGTGTCATTGACAGGTCCACCGATAACAAGAGGTCGGTAATTTATTTGCTTGTCGCCAACAGCACGAGGCTCGCCCAGCTGGTAACTTGCACAATTGGCCGGACACCTAAAGGCGAATCCGCTTCCTTGGAAGGGTCGACAGCCATTTCCATTGAGCCCACACTGGTTTCCGCGGCCCCAATAGTAGTTGCCACATCCAATCTCCTGAGGCCGACCCCAAGACGCCAACTCAGTCAGGTTGCTCTCCTGTCGTTTGACGAGCGCGAACGTCAGGATCCACAACAGTATGTAGCCAATCAAAGCCCAGGTCCGGTGCTTCCTCCTGGGCAGGTACTTATCGATGAGCAAGATGGGAAAATGCTGGATTGCTGGAAAGAGAGGAGTGATGTGGAAAACGACCGGACTCGAGGGTCCCTGTGCCCATTGCATCGTGGATCTGCCTAGTTTTCTGACGGGGTATGGGATCCATTTCCAGTGCTTGCTGAGATTCTCTTCCTCCAAGAACCGCGGCAGCGAGGTCGGATTGCCCTCTTGCAGTTCGTGCAGGCGCGGGCCCTCGATGGGCGCGTCCGGGTGGGAGCGAGTGTCGACGGGAGGACTGCTCGGATGCGCCGGACGATCAACGAGTCGATTCTCCTCACCCAAATGATCATCGAGAGAGCTCATAGCTAATGATATCTGATCTGTATGTCGCTATTTTTGAGGAAGAACGGTGTTGATTGCGTGTTGCTAGCAAAGCACGCAAGCATCAACCGCGGTCGATTGTGTCGGAACACAGGAACAGTTCCCGGCTGGGGACCATGCGGCCTCGAGGGAAAGCCAGCGAGATCAACGGCCAGGCAAGGACGTTAAGGCCGTTTCTGGTATAGTAGAAGGAGAAACGACACGCGCGAGCAGGGTCTGATGATAGAGAGTCTGTCAATGTATGTAGTGAGGCAAGGAAAGTAGGAAGTCCCAAGACCCGGAACGAGTTGTAGCAGGCAAGCCTCGGCAGATGACCAGGGGTCCGAGGCCCTTGGCCCTCTAACGGCGGTACTTGGGCACGCTGTGCTGCCCTGGAGCCTCTGATTGCCCCAGTACACCTGCCCCTGCTGCTCCTCTCGGCTGCTCCCGAAACCTCCTCCAAGATACTACCTCTATTGGTCACAGGCCTCTTTAGCGGGCTGTAAGGCTGGTTCTACAGGGGCCACGGAGGGGTGCTCGGCACCTGATAGAAGTGACCAGGTCTGTAGCCTGGAGCTTCACTCAGAACAGCCCTAACAACAACAGATGCATTCGAATAACACGTTTGGCTGTCTCCTTGATCGAGTAAGCCATTGGCGCTGGCGCTGGCATTTGCTGCTCTTGACTGACTTGCACGGCTTGTCATCTTCACCGCACATCAACGCGAATCTCTGCTCAGGTGTGGCCCTAGGAACGAACAAATCAAACATATAGTATACATTGCTTAGCCGAAGAATGAAAGCCCCCATGCTCTGTAAAGCCGCGGCAGAATGAAGCATGGTGAAGCGTTCTTGGTTATTCGCCGTTGACATGACGTCTGCAATCGGTCCGACACACGGTCATCACCTTTGAAAGGTCAGGATATGGTGCTTCAACAAGCGCATTCATTGGACGGGCCATCAAGAGACCAGATCTGCTTCATTTTAAGAGTTGTCGGGCGTACAGGTCTGCAAGAACTGGCCGAAGGAAAGAGGGCCGTGTTGAGACGAAAAGGGCAAGACGCGGCAATAGCTCGAGAGCCTGCGAGGGTTAGGGCTGTCTGCCATGAGCTGAAGGAGCAACGACACCATGCCACGGCCTCGTATCGATCCATCCACCTCCCACATCTACGCCTCTCAACATGTCAGATACCACTGAGGAGGAGAGCATGAAGTTTGAGGTTCTCAAGGCTGTTGCAGGTGATGGCCCGACGGCGCGGCTGGGCAGACTCACCCTGCCCACACGCCCAGTGCTCCAGACGCCCAACTTCTTGGCGATAACTTCACGCGGCGTCGTGCCTCACCTCACTCCCGATACCATTACGCGCCATGGCTCCTTTTCAGGCGCATACATGGCCATGGAAGACCGTAAGACGCCCCTCTCAGGCCTATTCTCGACCCAGAAAGCTGATTTTCCCAATCTCTCAGTCGTTGAAAAGTCACAAAAGAACGTGACCAAGATCCCAGCCGTGGCCAAGATGCCTTGCTACGACGGCAAGCGTCTCCACGCCTTCACTTGTCTTCCAGCCTCCGTCGCCACCATTCTAGGTCCACGACGCGTTCCCGCAGTCAAGGCACCCATTGGCAACAACGATTCATCTATCCAGGTCTTCAGCTCCAACGGCTTCCAGCCGCTCACAAACAAAGCTTACATCGACCTTATCGCCACGCTCAAGCCAGATATCGCAATCCCGCTGGCAGACCTGGCCTACTCCAGCACTGCCGCGTCCAAGAAGCAGGGCAAGGGCATAGTGAAGATGTGCGAGCGCACCGAGGAGTGGATGGAGCAACTGCACAAGTCACTAGACAGCGATGAGCTGCCTGCATCCAACACGGCCATCTTTGCACCAACCCTTCCTGCTCCGCTTCCTCTACAATGGCACTATCTCAGCCGCCTTTCAGAAGACTTTCTTGACAAACTGTCCGGCCTGGCCGTCTATGACACCAGCATCCTGCCCGAACTCGAAAGATACCCTCCCCTTCTACCTTTGCCACGACTCACCCTCGATGCGCCTTCAACCCCTCACGATATCCTCCGCCAAATCTCTCTTGGCGTGGACGTCTTCCTTCTCCCCTTCGTCAACGCTGTGTCCGACGCTGGTGTCGCGATGTCCTTCCAATTTCCGCCTCCATCACCGTCTCCAAAATCCAGCCCCAACGATGCATCAATATTAACCACAACGACATCATTGTCATCATCCCCACCACCACCACAAACAACAACAACAACAAACAGCACCGAACTCCTTCCCCTCGGCACAGACCTCACTTTCCCTGCAAACGCAGCCTCGCTCGACCCTCTCGTACCGAATTGCGCCTGCCACACTTGCACCGCTCACCATCGCGCCTACATACACCACCTCCTCAATGCCCGCGAAATGCTGGCCTGGACCCTCCTGCAGCTGCACAACCACCATACCATGGCACAATTTTTCTCTGGCGTGCGGGCTTCCCTAGCTACGAGCAAAGCGCAATTCGAGCAAGACTGTGCGCTGTTTTTCAAAACCTATGAGCCAGAGTTGCCCATCGGAAGCGGCACGAGACCGCGTGCCAGAGGATACCATTTCAAGAGCGAGTTGGGGGATGAGAAGAGGAATGTTGTTACGTGGCAGCTGCTGCAGGAGGGACAACAACAGGCAAAGACGACGCAAGGTAAGGAGAATTTCAAAGCGTTGCAGGGCAAGGTGGCAAGAGATGAGGCTGATACGCCGGTTGTGCCTGGAGATGATGTCGATGCTGCTGAACTGGTCAGGGAGGGGCTGGGTCAGGTCGTGATAAAAAGTGATTGAAAAATAGATCACGATCTGGGGTTGAGTTAGAAATATCACTTGCAGTATTAGATACCAGACCAGATGTTGGAGTGCATGAGGAACAGCACTGCGCAACCGAAAAAGACCAAAATGAGAAAGTTATAATCTTAGTTGCCCCATCGGAGAGCAATTGTATTCATAACATATGCTTCTTGGCTAGCTATCCACGATGCCTCATTTCTTACGCTGCCACTGCAGGCTTTGGCTTCTTTTTCTTCTTGGGTTTGACTACAACCTCTCTGCCTTCGCTCGGTGTCGTAGCCCCTTCTCCTTTCGTTGCTCCCTCGCTGTCTTGTGGTGGTGTTTCCGCTGCAGCAGGTTGCTTCTTCTTTTTCTTTTTGAGGATCTTGGGAGCTGGCGCACCAGACTCGCCTCCTTCCTCTTCAACTTTTGGCTTGGGCGTCGTCGTCGTCGTCGTCGTCGCAGCAGCCTTCTTTTTCTTCTTTTTCACAATCACTGTACCTTCTACATCCACACCCTGCGCAACTTGGATCCGCTCATTTGCCCGCTGCATCTCAAGCCGCAGCCTCTCCACTTCCTTCATCGCCTGTGCCATTTCGGCTTCTTCCTGCTTCTGCCGCTCATACTCATATCCGGAGCCATGATTATGCGAAGAAGAAGTGGCACCACCAACGTTGCCACCTTCCAGCGTAAGACTACCAAGATTACTCGAGTCGACTTGCAACAGTGACTGTCGGAGCTTCTTGGCACGCGCCCTTGTTGCCGGCACGTCAGAGCCATTCTCCGAGTCGTAATTGCGCGGCGTGGAGGAGCCGCTGCCGCCAAAGAGGTCCTCGTCTGCTGCGATAATAACCCGCTGCTTGGGCTTGGGCCGCAAGCCCAGGGTTGGCTTGACTAATCCAAAGGGATTTGTATCGGCGACCTTGCCCAGGTCTAGCTGCATGATCGGGATGGCGTCAATGTCGAGGTCGGGTCCGTTCTCGGTCTGCAGGATGTTGTGGATGGGAGTTGATGTTCCTGTGCGACTATTCCGGCTGGCAGGGGCTTGGATGTAAAAAGGGTCGTCTTTGTTCCTCTCGTCGCGCTCAGCCTTGCGTCTAGCGAGAATGTCGGCATCGAGGTAGCTGTCTTCGCTAGCTTGGTAGGAAGATACAATTTCTTCAGATGCGGGTACATCGACTATTCTGTTGATGGCGGGCTCGTTGGATGCGATTGTGGTCGGTGGTGGTCGTTGGTGGTAGTAAACTTCAAAATCGTCACCTTCTTCTGTGCCAAGAGGCAAAGTATCGGCGGCTGCGAGGAGACCAGCGAGATTGGCATGGATTGGTTCATCAAGATCGAGGCCTGCAGGCACTGGCACATTCTTTTGAGCGCCTGGAGCTACCGAATTGAGCTCCCATCCGACAAACAGTGATGGAATGGCTTGTGTAAGTAGGAGTGGCGGATCTTGGTGAACATCGTCCGTTGAGGTAGGCTGCCCAGACACAGCCTCCGTGGTCAGTTTGAGTAGCTCCGTAAATTCCACGGCCCGTTCTTGCACCTCGAGGTTCGGATGAAGGGCTAAAGGCTCCAAGACGTGTACTACTCGCGCCAGTAGCAGCGATGTCTTGGCCTTTTGCTCTGATGTCCACATGTTCAGATCGCCGCCGGCAACATGGGCAAAGATCTTGATTGTGGCTTGCAGACAAGAGGCGAGCACATCCGGATATTTGGTACGTGGTATGATCTGCAGCAAATATCCCAAGCTGTCTTCTGAAGAAGACAAATCATCTGCGTACTCCCCGACAACCCAGGCAACTGGTCGTAGCACTCCAGACGTGATGAACTGTGCGGAATTTGACTCTATGCTGTGTTGACGCAAGATGAGCTCGGCAGCATTTACAGTCGTTGGCCGGATTGCCTTGACTTTGACTGCGAGATTCCTCAGCTCGTTTCCAATTTTTTCGGAAATGTCTCCGGTAGACGACTGGGCGGTGGTCGCAGGCTGATCGAAAGAATCGTCCACTGGCGCCGAAGCTGGCGCCATTCTTACAAGTTGTGTTAGGATGTCGATATACCATTCAAAATCGACAACATTGCTGTAGTTCTCCGAAGCACACATTGTCAAAATGCGACCAATGACTTGCACTCTGTAGTCGTTGGGTAGCGGTGGGGTTTGCTCGGCTTCTCTTTCTTGTGGGTCGATGGCAGTCTCAGCATCAACATCCTCCTCTGAGCCTGTCTCAAGCTTTTGAGCCGTCGGCCTAGTTGAATTCTTCAGCTGCCTCATGAGTCGGCCGACTATGGACATCAGGTTGTCGCTGCTGACCATGCCCTGTACGAGATTCAAAGCTTGGATCCGGATGGTGATGTCGGGACTATCGATGCACTCCATGATCACATCTTCTTGCTGTGCAACTAGGAAGGGATGCGTCACAACAATCTTGTTGAACGCAAGTAGAGCGACATATTTGACTGTAGAATAAGTTAATTACGTGCTCCATCACATGAATGGACAAAAAATACTTACGGTTCGGATCACCATCCACCATAATCATCCCTCGCAGTTTTGTGACACACAAGGAAGCTATTTCTTCCCTGCCTGATATATCATCGGCCTCACCCAGAATGCCACCTTGTATAATACCATTGATGCACTCATATAACAATGACATGGCAGGCGTCGTTCGTATCAAGTCTGTGAGAGGAGGCAGTAGTTTCCGCACTAATCTTGGCTCCAGGGGCGTCAAAGTAGCGAACTAGTATATCGTTAGCCGGTATCCAGCTTGAATTGAAAACGGAGCACATACCAGCTTTATCAACTTGATGGCCATCCAATTGTTATTGCTGTCTACCAAGAGTTCAAATAGCCGAGGTGCTAAAGGGAGGAAGTCGTCAGGTCGCCTCCAACCCAGCTCGCATACCACATTGACAATAGCAGCCGTGACACTTGGATCCTCGTCCGGAGACATCAGACGGTCCTTGATCTGCGGCCATGCTGCTCGGAGGGTTTCTGGGTAGGCGAGCGCTAATCTGTATAATGTGACAATGGTTTTCTTTCGTATAGAGGGGTTGCTGGAGGTCAGGCGCGGTAGGAGGTCGGAGAGAGTCGAGAGAGCGAGCGAAGGGTTGATGACATGAGGGAGGGCGGTGATTGGTAGTATGATGGTCGTCGCTGAAGGGGAAGCCAAGTCCTAGATGAAGAGATCAGACGTGCGCAATTTCAACTTTGATGGGAGCCATTCTCAGCTATGCACATACCTTCTTGATCAGGTTGGTGGCCAGCATCAGGACTTCGGTGTCTGGCCGAAAGCTTTGAACAGCAGCCAAGTATCCGATGCGCTTTTGGTGGTATTTGGCCGAGGACATGACCTCGAGAACGTGGAAGGAAGCCCATGACATGTCATGGCCCATCATTTCGAGGTAGCAGAGCTTCAGTAAGGCCGTCGCCTTGAGATCTGCCAAATGATTTCAGCTTCACGATCGACGAAGCGGGACAAAATGGCAATCGACTGACCCATGTCCTGGCTTCGAACTTCGGCCCGGCATTCTTTCAGGCAGTTCTGGATATACTCTCTGTCGCTCCCCTTGTGGTTCCGCAAACCCCGTATAAAGTCATACAACGACTTCTCGAACCTGTCTTCCCGTCAGCTTGTTGCTCCAACTCCAGGTGCTCGTTGTGTAGCAAGCGTACATCTTGACACGTGAACGAGGCTACCGCCTCGCAGGTTGTTTTAGGGTTGGATCCGGATGGGCGCGGAGGGAGAAGAGGGGCTGCAGGCGCAAATCAAGAGAGTTGGCAAGTAGACAATGTGTGGCGCATTTCTGTTTCTATCATGTTGCAGGCGCAAACATAGCTCGAGGGCTGGGTATCGGGGCGAGTCGTGGAGCGTGGACGCGAAGTGTGGAAAGCTGTTGGTGGTTGAGGCAGAGTGATCCAATTCCCTGAAGCTATAGCGCCTTGCAACCCAGCCGTAGCGCATCATCGCCTACATGTGCCCCACGTAGTGGGTGCTGCCGCTCACGTAATACCTGCGCCCAGGAGACGGCGTGGGGGACATTTACAAGCCTAGCAAGACAGGACCCTTGTCGCATCTCCCAGCTTCCAATTCCCCAGCTTCAACAACAACGCGCTCCCTCCGACACAGCTATTCGACATACCGATCTTCGCGACGACGCTTTTACCAGCTTGAATCGCTCTTGGCATACCGATACGAGATTCGCAACCTTCAAAGGTCCCTCCGCCTACGACGACTCTTTGCCAATCATGGCGCCGTCCATTCTCCATCCTCCGAGCCACCTTTCTCCGGCACAAGCACTCGAGCTGTCGCAACGCGCGCCACACATCCTCCAGAAGTCACCCAGCAATATTTCCTCGTCTCCAGTAGCATCGCTCTTCTCGGCGCCAGAGAGCACGCAATTATGGATGACATATGAAAACCTGCTAATGTCCTGCCTCCGGACTGGCGACGAGCAAGGCGCCCACGAATGCCTCCAAAGACTCGTCAAGCGGTTCGGTACGGACAACGAGCGGATCATGGCTTTCACCGGTCTTGTCAAGGAAGCGGAAGCTACGAATAACGCCGAGCTCGAGACAATTCTAAAAGGATATGAGGCGGTTCTGGCAGAGAACAACACGAACATTGTTAGTATGCCATGGTTGTCGATGATTCCAGTAGAGGCTGTTCAGAAGCTAACTGGTCGTGTTGCGCAGCCAATCATAAAAAGACGCATTACGCTGCTAAGGTCACTAGGCCGCACAGCTGATGCAGTAACTGGCCTGACAGGTCTATTAGACTTCTGCCCGGTTGATGCAGAGTCATGGTCAGAGCTTGCAGATATCTATGCTTCACAAGGCTTGTACCAACAAGCTATCTTCTCTCTAGAAGAGGTTCTGGTGCTTGCACCAAATGCTTGGAATGTCAGTAGCCGAAGACCCGCAAAAACACTTGTGTTGGCTAACTAGATGTTGCAGATCCATGCGCGGATTGGAGAGGTTGAGTATATGGCTGCCACAGCTTCTGGGGCAGATGAGAATGCTGTTCGCAAATATTTGGCAGAGTCTCTAAAGAGATTCTGCAGAAGCATCGAGCTTTGCGACGATTATCTGCGGGGGTACTATGGTCTCAAGCTGGTATGTCTACCTAGATGTCACAGCTGCACTGGCTTGATTATACTAACAACCGATGCAGGTGACCTCAAGACTGCTAAAAGAGCCTTTCAAGACGAGCAAGCCTAATGACCTCGAAGATTTTGCACTGCCTCCCAAGGCAACTATTGAGAAGCTGAGTGAAAAGGCTACAGAGAAGCTCTCTGAGATTGTGCGACGCGGCTCCTCTAGAGAAAGAGGATGGTGTGGCTACGAAGAGTCGGAACTTGCTGCTGCACGGAAACTCCTTGCCGATGAGTCAGCTGCTATTGTTAGATGAGGCCAGCCTCAATGGCTTGTTGCTACTATAGCATATCTGATTCACACAAGCAATAGCACCACGCAAAGCAGCTCAGTGAAGAGGCGTAATCGGCATTTGCAAGTAGCTGGTCAATGGCGTAGCCAACTGGAATGGGCTTGGCCGTGCTTTATTACGCTCCGTAAAGCAGCAGAAAGTGCTAGTGGCCAAGACATAACAGAGACTTGAGGACAGTAATCAGACCTGCACTCTGGTCAACATGCCTCCAATTCAGCACAAGGCCATTGTTCTGCTTGATAATGGGTCATCCTTTACTGTTTTCTGGGCACTGCAATCCATGGTTGCACCTTGAGTGGAACCAAACATATGCTACTGCTTCCATGCAGCCTAGCCGTAAACATTTGTGAGGCTGGGGAGAACTAACTGGGGCCTTCATACTCTGGTCCCTAATTACCATTCATTCCTGTGTTGTAGTGCTGGCAAGGCTGCTCATGTTATCAATTTTAATCATTCTCATTAGATTCAGGCCAAAGTCTACTGTGAGCTGTGCAAGACTGTATCGTCCGCCACTAACTCAGTCTGGAAGGAGACCCTGTAGAAACGTTTGTACAAGCCCATGTTCTACAAGAATCTTCTCCAGAGTCTTTGACAGGCAAAAATTCTGACGATCTTGCTTGAACAGGTGGATACAGTAACCACTTAACCCATGAGTTAAACACAACCAGGAGTCTTTGGTTTTTTTGGTGGTTTTTTTTTTTTTCACCTGCATTGAGGCTGTTATGCATGATGAACCAGGATAGCTTGGCTACAGGCCCAGAGGGATGCAAGTACCGAAGTCTACTTTGACCTAATGTCTGGGATTTTGAGGACGGAATGTCTGGAGTGTCTCTGAGCCAGTCCCTGTAGTAGGCCTGTACAGATCTGATACTACAGCTGGCACAGCTGGGCTAGCATAGCTCCAACAAGCTTGTGGAGTTGCCCATGGGATCCTTGTTAGCGGCTACGTTGGGTTGACTTGGGCATTCATGAGTGGACTGAGTCAATGGTCTAAGCGGATGGCTATGAGTACAATCAATGGGAGCTGTCAGATTGGAATCGGCTTGGAAATGTGATTCGTTTTGTTGGGAGTGCGATAGAACTGCTTGTTATGGCCTTTTGTGAAACCACACCGGCGCGCAGCGAGCGATGCTCGCCTACAGCAATAGCTCGAGATCTCGTGTGCTTTTCCCACGGCAGCATCCGCAGCCCATCCATAGATTCTCGTTCTTCTGTTCTTCTTCTCTCCCTTATTCTCGGTCTCTGGGGCTTTGCAATCAAGCAGATAGGCTCTCTCCGCTGGCTCTGTTGAACGGCCTCGATAGGCTGGCATCGTTGTCGTTCTGCCGGCATGTTGGTCTGAGATTGGATGTCTGACAGGCTGGCTTGGCTGGCTACAGTGGGTGAGGGACTTGGGTTACTTGGGTACTTGCGCTCGTTCGCACGTACATAGTACAGCTGCTACAGCCCAAGCTGTGAGTTACAGCGCACCAAGTACCTGGCGGACTACGAACTGCAAGTGTCACTTGGTGCAGCAGCCACAGCCTTCCTTCCGCCAGTCCAGAAGCACACACGACGTACTTTGCCAAACACCGCAGCTCAGACGGGCCTCGCCTCTCGATCTTCTCAACTCTCTGCTCCCTTTCTTCAGACCACGGCCGTTCCAGTTCCCAACACCACACCCACACTTGCTGCATGCTCAGCTAGCCTGCATGGGCCTTTGCCATTTGATCTAGATCGGTGGACGTCACTTTCCCGGTTTGCCTGGGCTTGTGCCACCAACGCTGCCGCCACAACTTGCACGTTGTCCAGAACTTTTCTTCACAGCTGGTGAGTTTGCCTGTTGGAAGGTCCACAGAATGATCAAGAGCGCTTCGTTAACCATTGGCAGTGACAGTCCGGTTCCCACAACCAGCAGGTCTCTGTGATCTCCGTTGTAGCACCTCGAACAAGTGCCCAACCAGCCCAAAGCCCACAGTTCAGTCTGCCTGTCCCCCTCGAGCCCAACGCTCTGGCACTGATCGTCCTGGCCAGCTTGCCAGGGCAGCCTGGTCACGACCCCAAGGCCCGCGCCGTAGCACGCTAGGGAGCCAGTTTAGGCTGGCCCAGTAGTGGGCCGCTGCCAGGATCATCCTCTGCTGGCACTTATACGCTCCCTCGCGACCCGCTAAATTACCCTTGCACAGCCATTGAAGCCCGCCTGCCCGCCTCTTTCTTCCTCCATCCAGCTTATCGATCCTCGTCCTCGTTCCTCGTCCTCGTTCGACTGCAACGACTGCAACAGCCTTGTTCACCTGGATCCAGCAACAACACCAGCGTGCACCACGCCACTTCCCCGTCTCTCGCCTCGCTACGCCGTGTCTCCGTCGCGCAGTAAACACAACGGCTCTCTGTCGTGCGGCCAAGCCAGAGAGAACCTGCCAGCCACCGCTTCATCCTCTCGTGCTGACCGGCTCGTCACACGCCTGCACCAGAGCCTGCCCTGCTTCTGCATACATCGACACTACGGAGGGTGTGCGTTAGACTCCAAATAAACAGCCACACACCCCCGCAGCTTGCCTGGCCGACGACACCCTTCTCTCTCTCTGTGTCTCTCTCTCTCTTTCTCTGGACTCCCATTCCAGTTGCCACCCTCTCTCAAAGTCCGCTTGCGACAAGCGTGCCGCAGCCTGTCGGGTGCAAAGGTGCAAAAAGGCTGGGCGTCTCTCTGCATACCTCTTTCCAATGTCTCGGTGAGTCTTCTCGGTCCCTTTGCTTCCAGAGCCAGAGAAAGCCAAAGCCTGAATCTGAGCCTGCTTGCCGCTTGGCCTGTTCCTGTTCCTGCGCCTGTGTGTTTGTGCCTGCTGTCTGTTTCCTTGTTGGTGCGCATCCTCCGTCGTGGTGAACCCTATTCGCACCATTGAGCCGCACCGCCCTCTGCATACACACTCACATACACACACAAGGCTCTGCTTGCCTCCCCCCCCCCTCTCTGTCTCCCGTTCCAGTAACTGGACCACTGCGGTACCAAACATGCAAAAGCTGACCGCCTGATTCCCGTCTGGTCTTGTTCCCCTCCCGCAGAGAAAGGAGATCTCGCAACGTCCCTCATCACTCAAATCAGCCTTCGTCGCACTCTAGCCCCGCTTCTCTCACCGACGGAGACGACGATTCACAGGACGAGTACAACCGGTCGCATTCTGCTTCTCCCACGGAGGACGACGACTGGCACCGTCCACATCACGAAATCGACCCCGACGATTCCGCTTCAGTCTCGGCTGAATATTACGCTCGGCCTGGCAACCCTCCGCGCTCTCACTCTGCTCATCGTCACCAGCCGTCACGCCAACACAGCAATCCTCGAGTCCGAGGTGCTCACTCCGTCTCTCAACCAGTCCAAGCCCCCGCTGCACCTTTTGCACCCGTGCCTGGGTCCGAATATATGCCTGCCATGATGAGCGACGGGGCGTCCGGTTATGAATATGACTATCCCTCTCACTATGTGCCCCAAAACCCTTCGTACAACTACGACCGACGGCCAGCTTACCCACCGAGCGGCGTCAGTGCCTATCCAGCACCTCTTCCCTTCAATAGTCAAATGGTGCAATGGGGAAGTGGCAATCCATTTGCTCCACGAGGAAACTACTATGACCGCAACCATGAGATGACGCCCTACCACACCCGGCACCCTGGCTACTATGGTGGTGCTGGGCCTGTCGCTTCTGCGCCCTATGGAATGCCGCATCACCTGCAGGCCATGATGTATTCAAGTCCACCACAGGCACCACCCACCACAGTGGGAGCGCGAGCGAAAACACCCGAGCCCGAGGTTAAGAAGGTGGACCCTGAAGTCGAAAAGATGAAGATGGAACTCGAGAAGCTTCAACTGGCCAGAGCTGAGACTCTGGCAAAACAACGGCAGGCTGAAATGGAGCAAAAGATACGCCAAGATGCCGAACGACAGTTTCGAGAACGCATGGAAGCGATGCGAGAGGCGCAAGAGGCCGCAAAGAAAGAAATCGAGGTGGCGCGCATAGCAGCCGAGGCCGCCGCGCTCGAGCGTCTTGAAGAAGCGCGCAAAGTGGAAGAAGAGCGCCGCCGTGTTGAGGCCGAACTAAAGGCGCAGGCCGCACGAGAGGAGCGTGACCGTATCGAACGGGAACGCAAAGAGGAGGAAAAGCGACAAAAGGAACATGCGCTTGCGCTCGAAAAAGCAGAGCGCGACGCCAGGGAAAAGTACGAGGCTGCCAAGGCCGCCGAGGAAGAGCGCAAGCTGGAGATGGAAAAGCAGCGGCTCCTAATTGAGACACAAACTCGAGAAAAGATTCTAGCCGATCAAAAAGCTGCTGAAGAAGCAAGACTGGCTGCTGAAGCGAAAGCAGCCGAGGAGAAGGCTCGAAGAGAGCTTGCGGAAAAGCAGGCCAAACAAAAGGCTATTGAAGACTACGAGGCAAAATTGGCCAAGGAAAAGAAGGCTGCAGAGGAAAAAGCCAAAGCAGAGGCTGCTGCCAAGCTCCGGTTTGAGGACGAGGCGCGAATCAAGGCTGAGGCCGATGCAGCTGCAGCAGAACAAAAGAAAAAGGACGATGAGGCCCTCAAAAACAGGATCATAGCCGAGGCTAAGGAAGCCGAAGCCAAAGCCGCTGCCGCCGCCGCTGCAGCTAAACCTCCAGCGCCGCCGGCTCCAGAAAAGGAACCCATCAAGTTCAAAGATGCCGTAGGGAGAAAGTACAGCTTTCCGTTTGCCATGGCATCCAAGTGGCCGGTACGTATACAAGACACATTGGGCTTAGTCCAAGGCTTTTTCTTGGCGTGTCTCCTGTAACTAACAATACCCACACAGACGATGCAGCGGCTAATTGAGCAAGCCTTTGATCACATTGAAAATCTCGGGCCGCACGTGCGCGAAGGTCACTATGATCTAGAAGGCCCCGAGGGCGAACTCATTCTCAAGGAAATCTGGGACACCACTGTCCAGCCGGGCTGGCAGGTTACCATGAAAATGTGGCCCGTACGAGAGCATCCTCTGCGTAACCGCGTAGGGCATGCACCACCTTTGAATCTCGGTAATCTTCCGCCAGAGCAACAGCGCCGCTTCTTCGAGCAAGCTGCACGTGCACGTGCAGCAGCAGCAGCAGCAGCGCAGGGTCGTGTCTTTCCCCAACAAACTGGAATGCCGCGTGGTGTGCAACCTGGGCCAATGCCTCATGAACAGCCTCCTATTCCGCCACATGGATTTGCTCACCCACCTGGCCCTATGCCAGGAATTACAATTCTGGAACCCGGTCGTGGAGAGAGACGACCTCACAGAGAACAGAGAAATAGGAATAACTTGATGGGTTGGTTCAGTGGTGCCACTCCGCCGGCGCGAAAAGCCTCAAAGAAGTAGGCTATATCTCCCCTTCGAGTAATTCCTTTGAGGGAGTCACACGGCTAACCTTGTCATAGACGGAAGTGATCAAGAAATCAAACGATGGACCATTCTTTGCGGTTGAAGAGTTTTCGTTTGTCGGTTTCCGTTAGATAGTTTCTTTTGTTATCTCTTTTTGCTCCAACGATACCTTCTCATTTACAGGCAGACGCCTTGATATTTCCCCGCGAGATTTTGATTTCATGAGCTGTTTTTTTTGGGGGGGGGGGATTATTTGTGTGACTGGATACTGGGACATATGGATACATGAAAGACGAGACCAATGAGGACAAGATGACGAGACGAGAGACGAACAAAAGCAAAGGAGAGTGTTTTGAAGTGATGTGTTCATTTTTGCATTTCCTTCTGAGGTGTTGTGGATATGCAAGACGGGCCAGACTCCGCCATTTGGAGTCGTATAATGAAGGAGACAGACGTGACCAGATAAGAGACATTATGGCTTTTGCTGCTTCTATCGATACGCTGTGTGTCAGTGCTGGTGGGAACATCTACCGAACGAGTGGTGCATCAAGGAGAATAATCAACCGTGTCTGGCAGTGGCTGGGGCACATAAACATCTGACTATGATGCTTTGCTGCCGCCTTGTGAGCAGGAATGAAGAGAAGTTTTGCCTGAGAGGGAAGAGAAAGAGAAGACACGAACAATATGCAGTCTTATGATGTTCTCAAAAAGAAAGACTATGCTACTTGTATATTTCCAACTACATGTCCTTTGACGAGCTGTGGTAACGCTGCAATGGTGGTGGTGATTTTTAATGATTTGTTGCAGATTGCCATGGAATTACCGGAATTGAAAATACGAACTAGAAATCAGCATGAATAGAAAACACCGAGCAAATATAAAAGAAGACTATCCTGACCAGTTTTGGTATTCGTATCTACTCTTTTGAGGGTATAAGAGTTATGAAGCAATGGAAAATAAATGTGATTCGAAATGATTATTTCATACCTGGCAGTCTTGAATGTATGAACAACTGAAGATAACGTTATCAATTCAAGGATAACAGGCACCCTCTCGGCCTCGTCTACATACAACTCATTCAAAGCTAGTCAGATTCATTGGTTCGGGAGCATAATAGCTCAAAGTCAACATCATAATATCTGTAGGTTCAGGTTTGAGAATCATCTATCATGACCCGTGAGTGAATGTCATTCAACCACTACTGATTACAAGAAGATGATGGAAATCTTTTCCCAATGATTGAGACTCAGAAGATTCGAGATGTTGATATGCAATTGTATCTAGTCTAGGTTTACATAACGCTGTGTGAAAACGTAGTAGTATGATGTATCTCGATGTACATCATGTATGTTCAATGGCTGTTCCGCTGAGTTGGCTTGTACCTGTAGATCTGTCTCATGTGTAGTTCTTGTTTGGATGCTGAGCATCCCGAGTTCGTTTGTTTCTGCTTTCTGTCATATTTATAAATCTTGCCTAATCACTGCTGTTGCTGCTAGTGCTGCTGGTGCTACTGATGTTGTATGTGCGATTGGAAATAGAAGAACTCGTCGTCTGCAGACGGATCTTTCGTGTCATTCATTTCTGTGCCGGCAGATTTTTGAGCCTGAGGCGATTATGGTGGTGATTTGAGACGAAGCACGGTTGGGAGTGTCTCAAACCAGCCGGTCGTGTGTCGAATTGTTGGTTCTCCACCTAGTTTCGACATTAATTACTGCGATGTTGCGCCACCGCCTCCAAACAACTGCCGCGCCCTGAGCTCAAAGGCATCAATCATCTTGGTCGCCGTCTCATCAGCAACCTTGGAAATCATCACCTGTACGAGAGGGTCCTCCAATTGCATGCTCAAATCCAAATCCACTCTCGTCCATTGTACCCCTTCTCCAACGCTCGTCCGCGGTGTTGTCTGTTGGCCCAATGCAGTGTTCGCATCCGCAACAGACCATTTTGTCACGAGGCGCTTGAAGGGATTCTGGCCTGCGTCCTTTTGCTTCGCGACTTGCTCGCCCTGGCCGCTGAGGGCTTCGACGGATGTGCCTGGGACGCAGACAATGCGGCTTGTGTAGGATTGGGTGATGGGACCGAAGCCGATTGTGAGCTGGCCTTCTATGGGCCACTTTCGGCTTTGTGCTGCTTGCTGCTTTTGTTGCTGGTCATGTTGAGAAGATAGTTGCGACTGGTCAGACTCGGGAGCACCTGGAGTTGTCGTGGACCAGGCTGTCACACGGCTGTGTTGGCAGAAGGGTAGGAAGGAGGAGTAGGCATCGACGTCGACGATGAGATCGTAGAGAGCAGCACGCGGGTATGGCAAAGTGCGCGAGACGTTGATTGTGAGTGGTGAAGAAGGGAGGAGGCTGTTCAGGAAGGTTCGTCGTGGTGCGGCGTGGTGAAGATTAGGGGAGCGCACGAGGTTGGCTAGCGGTCGGAGGGGGCCTTTGGTGGCCATTTTGCTGTTGGGAAAGTACAAGATCTTGAGGTGAGCGGCTGGGGTATTATGAGATGGCCATAGTAGATTGCGCAGAGGAGTTCTGGGGATGTTAGGGCGTCGAAGAGGCAGAATGCGATACGAGCATCTGCCCAGATGGTGATGATCCAAAGACTTTTGACGTCGTTTGTCGGTTCCGAGTTCGGCAATGGAAGAATAGCGGGACCTCGGGCAGGGCACCCCTGCCACACTGATCGACAAAGGCCACACCAGCCGACGCCACAATTGCAGTGCAGGGTTCAGAGAGTAGATTTGCGCACAAGCCACACTTGCGATAAGATTAATCTTGTCCATAAAAAAGGTCCCCTGTTCAAATTTTCCCACGGTTTTCTTGTCCTTCCACTTTCTTCATACATTCGTTTCGCACCGACCCCGCCAAAACTACGCTTTGGTGTCTGTGTTGCGCGTCAACTCGTGCATTGCTCTCCGAGCGCATCCACAGACGTTCCCAATCTCATGAGCTGACAATTGGCACGCCTTGACCCGACATAACAGCGCGGCGATGGTGGCACCCGAAGAGGTCGCAGCATCTTCTGCTGCCCCTCGTGTGGATTCCCCGCCAGCAGCGCAGGCAGACGTCTCAGCAGAGCCTCAGGTTAGGGCTGCTGCTGAGGATGAAAAGCTTGTCGCTGCTGCTGCTGAGATGTCGCTCGAGATGGCCGATGATGGAGCTCTGCCTCCCAGTCGCTCGCACGACCCGCAGTACAACCAGAAGCGCAGCGATCCGTTCCAGTTTGGCTCGCGCTTTCTCGAGAATGGCGACGACCCGTTCGAGTTCAACGCCTGGGACCACGTGGAGACTGACGATGCTTACAAGGAGTACTCGGAGCAGCAGTACGAAATGCAGCGCCAGTCTCCCGTGTCTGACTTTGACAAGCGTATGTTGCCATCCTTTCTTCGGTTCTGCCACACCACCACCCGCACCTTTTCTCCTGGAGTCGGCGCTCTGCGCTGTTCCAGGCCTGGCTAAGTGATGATTTACATAACATAGCATAGTTCATCTGATTTCATGATGACTTCATTGTAGTTATTAGTCTTTCGCTCCCATCTGATTTGGCCATTTTCTTGTCACTTCTTGTTTATGCAGCATCATTCTATGGAAAGCATTGTCGCTGACTCGAATCAACAGATCGCTTCAACTCGGACCCTGCCAAGTGGTGGAATCTGTTCTACAAGAACAACACTGCCAATTTCTTCAAGAATCGAAAGTGGCTCCAACAAGAGTTCCCCATACTAGGCAAGGTAACCCAGGAGGATGCTGGCCCGATCACGCTTCTAGAAATTGGGGCGGGCGCAGGCAATACTGCCTTTCCTATCCTGGCACAAAACAAGAACCCAAAGCTCAAGATCCACGCCTGCGACTTCTCCAAGAAGGCCGTTGAGGTGATGCGGTCGCACGAGGGCTATGACACCGAGCACATGCAGGCCGACGTGTGGGATATCGCGTCGGATGAACTGCCTCCGGGTCTCGAAGAGGGCTCCGTCGATGTGGCGCTGCTCATCTTCATCTTCTCTGCACTGTCTCCGTTGCAGTGGAAGAAGGCTGTTGAGAATGTCCATCGCGTGCTCAAGCCGGGCGGTGAAGTCTGCTTCCGTGATTATGGCCGAGGCGACCTTGCCCAGGTCCGCTTCCGCAAGGGACGGTACCTCGAGGACAACTTCTACATCCGTGGTGATGGCACTCGTGTGTACTTCTTTGAGAAGGATGAGCTTGCTGCGATTTGGAAGGGTGAGAAGATTGGCGCTTCTGCGACTCCTGCAAGTGGAGAGGCAGCGAGTGAGCCGCTGGCCGAGCCGCTGTTTGACGTTGAGGATCTCGGTGTCGACAGACGCATGCTGGTCAACCGTGCTCGCCGTCTGAAGATGTACCGATGCTGGATGCAGGGTAAATTTAGAAAGAGAGAAATCCAATAAGTGCATCTGCTGCTTGCACCATCACACGGGGCGTGTCTTTGTGCGATTGTGGTTGTAGTTGTCTCTGTGTTGCGACGGTTCCGTTATAAGGATCGTGCTACTGCTTGCTCTGTTCATCTTGTGCACTTGAACATGAACCATCATGTGCACAGCCCAAGAAGCTATTCACGCCCTCACATCACAACCTACTACTACTACTACTCCTCGCGCCGCCAGCCAGATACTGTCCACCCAACCTCAACATGTCCTCGGCCTGCTGCACCATCTCGTCCACTATCTCGGCCGCGGGCTGCACCTTTGCAATGCTGGCCGCGACCTGGCCCATCAAATGCGGCACGTCAATCTCGTTTCCCTCCTCCAGATCCCACTCCAACGGCACCACGCCGCCGTCACACAGCTCCTTGATCTTGTCTGGCCGTGCATGCCAACGCCGGATATAGTCATTGACCTTCATCCTCAGCGGCCGGCCCGAGATGACCAGCGTCCGGTCCGTGTCGTCAAAGCCGCACGAGACGACTTGCGCTTTGTGCTCCTCGCTGCAGCCCGCCTCGACACTGGCCACGAACCGCGTGCCGACCCAGACCCCCGCGGCGCCCTGCATCAGCGCGCTCGCGAGCCCGCGGCCATCTGCGATGCCCCCTGCTGCCACCACCAGCGCACACTGCCTGCTTCCATGGCTGCCTCCATTCTTGGCCAGCTGCTGATTCAGAAATGCCGGAAAATACCGGCTCGCCACATCCACGACGGCCGGAATCAGCACACTACTCGCAATCGCGCCCGTATGCCCACCGCCCTCTCCTCCCTGCGCACAAATCACATCGACGCCCAGCTCGAGCGCCTTGACCGCATGCTTTGGATGCCCGACCATGTTCATGACCAGAATGCCCGCGCCGTGCAGCCGCTCAATCACCTTGCGCGGCGGGACCCCGACCGCACTCACAAACAGCTTTGCCCCGCTCTCGATGGTGATGTCGATGAGCTCGTCGAGCTTGCCGCCCGTGTAGTCGTGGTTGGTGGCGCGTGCGGAGCCGCCGACCTGCGGCAGGGCGAGGTCGATGCCAAAGGGCAGCGAGGGGTCGCGCAGGTGTGATTTCAGCGAGCCGATGATTTCGCGGAGCTGGCTGGGCGTGTACATGAAGCCGCCGATGACGCCGAGCCCGCCGGCGTTGGAGACGGCTGCGGCGAGGGCGCCGTTGGAGGTGCGTGCCATGCCGGCGAGGAGGATCGGGTGCGGGATGGAGAGCAGGGTGGTGAGCGGCGTGGTGATGGGGCCGGTTGCGTTTGGAGGAGGACGAGGACGAGGACGAGCACGAGCAGCAGGCGTCATTGTGGAGCTGGCTGATGAGACTTTTGTGAGATCGCGAGTGTGAGCATCAAGGCTTTGGTGAAGGATGAGGACGAGACGGAAGATGAGACGGGGGAATGAGACGGTGAGTCTTGGATTGGTGCGTCACTCCTTCCTCTCCTGGTCTTGAAGTCGTCCTAGTCGTGTAGGAGCAGCAGCAGTGTGTTGGTGTGCAAGTTGACTTCAATGAACAAAAGGTTACAACTACCGGGTATCCCGCTTCTTGGAAAACAGGGACTTGGATTGACGACCCAAAATAAATAAAGGGGGGTTTTCCTCTTGTCATAAGAATAAGATGGTTCATTCACTATAATATACAGAGAAACCAAAGCCCAAGCTCATCTGGCCTCTCACGGGAAACAGTTCCCCAGACTTTCCCCCAGACTGGGACCTGTTACATGGTACAAAAGTGCGGGGAGCGTCTGCTAGGGAACCCCCAACCGAGGCATCTCGGCGTCGCCAACCAACCCCCCAAGTTCAAAGATTTAGTGCTCTCAAAAGGACGAAGTGGTCCGAGGAGCACATGGAACTTGTTGATCAGACTGGGATTCTCGACACCAGGACTGTGATCGAGCCGCACATGTATAACACACACACACACACACACACATGCACATGTGACGACTTCCCGATACGGCAAAGTGCTGCGTTTCCATCCTTTATAGAGCCATGGGACATTCAGGAAGCCAAGTGTATCATGAACAAGAGAACTCCCAAGAGGACGAGGCACACAGTCGCCAAGGAGTTTGCATTTGTATTCTGAAGAAAAGCAACATACAAGCTCTATCAAATCCAGGAAAACCACACCATTTTTGCATCTCTTCTCTTTATGAACAAAACTTTTCAGACAATCTGGACCAAGAAGGGGGCCCACATTCCCCACTCAGCAGAACAGCGGAACAGCAGTTTCCTCTACATGTTGGCTCCCAAGACAGCCAGCGCACCAGGCTCGCTGCACACGTAAATCACATCGTGGCTGTCAGAGAAGCCGTTGAAGCGCGTGGCAGAGCACTTGGTGTAGGCACCCATGTCCTCAAAGTACAGCCAGTCACCAACATCCAGCACCTGGTTGAAGCGGATGCTCTCGCTGATGCGGTCGATGCCGTCGCAGGTCGGGCCCCAAATGCTGTACTCGATGCCATCGCTAGCCACAGGCTTGGCGACAGCAGTGTTGTAGTGAGTCTGGCCACCCGCACGCAGGATGTGCGCAATGGGGTTCTGGTGGTCAAACATGATGCTGCTAAAGTTGCCATAGACACCGTCGTTGACGTACACCATGTAGCTGTTGTCACCAACCACTGCCGGGACTGCATGGTCCTCGCCTTCGTTCTGAACCGTGCGGCGGGCAATGATGTTGCAAGCCAAGGTAAAGGCGGTCGAGGCATAAAAGCGGCCGGGCTCAGCAATCAGGTTGATGCCCGAGTGGGCAGGGAAGTAGTCGTCAAGAGCATGGCGAAGGACTCCAGCCATTCTCTCAAAGGTGTCATCGCTGCAAAAGCCGCCGCCAACATCCAGCGTCTTCATGTCGAAGCCAAGGGCCGTGCCTTGCTGGAAGACGGCGTGCGCGTCCTGGACAGCCTTGAGGAAAGCCGCAGGGTCAGAGGCACCCGAGCCGACGTGGAAGCTGACCCCCACAACGTGGAGGCCGAGGTCGCGTGCTGTCTGAAGCAGGCCTTGGGTCATGTCCATGGACGCACCAAACTTGAGGCTCAGGCGGCACAGGCTGGACGAGTCATCCGTGTGGATGCGCAAAAAGAGCTCGGCCGCAGGGTAGAGCTTGGCAATCTTGCGAAGCTCGTCGGCATTGTCAAACGTCATCTGGCGGACGCCCTGGTTGGCCACGTAGCGGACGTACGAGTTGGTCTTGCAGGGCTGGGCGTAGATGATGCGCTCAGGGCTCACTCCCAGGTTGAGGACTTGCTCAATCTCAGTCTTGGAGGCGCAGTCAAAGCCGGTGCCCAGGCTGGCCAAAAGGCGCAGCAGCTGAGTGTCGGGATTGCATTTGACGGCGTAAAAGGGCTTGACACGGGGAAGGTTGCGCTTCCACCGCAGATGCTGCCGGTAGACCTCGCCAAGGTCTGCCACGAAGAAGGTGTCCTCTTCACCTGGCTCGCAGTCCTCGTGATCAATGTTCTCCACGCGCTGGCGCAAAGCATCGCCAATCAGTTGCTTGGACGAGACTTGGCCGCGGTGGGCTGTTTTGTCAAGACTGTGTTCAGCGCCATGGTCGTCTGGGTAAGGCTTGATGGCGGCAAAGACGCGATTATTGATGTAATCGACGGACGTGATTGTATCGACGAGGGTAATTGCCATAACCATATCCCAACGCTGGTCCTTTTGCAAGTGGCAGTCGTGGAAGAGCGATGAGGAGGAGAGGGTTTCTCGAGGGTTCTTGTTCAGGCTTCTGATGGGAAGAAGGACCTGGTGGATGGTTTCAGACTCGACACGTCGAGAAGGGCGTTAGGGGGGTCGGAATCGGTAGCAAACTGATCCCTGGATGGATTGGCGAGGCCTCCGCGACTCTCCCTCGCTGAGAGGAAGAGGCTCAGAAGTCCCCTTATGCGGCAGCTGAAAGGGGGGGTGGAACGGCGGGACCTGGTGGTGGTGCAGGTAGTGCAGCGGCGGCAGCAGGTCGAGGGGTTTATGCGCGATCAGCAGAGCCGACGGGAGGAGGCACGACGTTGATGATGTGCGGGTTTTTGCGCTGGCTGAAATCTTGGTCTGAAACGAAGTGGACGGCCGAGGAAGCCGTGGTAGCAAGTTGCCTTTGATGGAGACCAAAGGCGAGTCCCAGATGTGGGAGGAAGAGGGAGAAGAAGGGGGTTTTGGCTCGGTGGAGTCTGGCTGTTGGTTTCACGGCAGTTTGTTAGCAACGTGTTCGTGGAAGAAGAAAGAAAGAAGAAAAGAAAGAAAGAAGAAAAGAAAGAAAGAAAACAACAAGGCCGACGAGGGTATTTAAATCAAATCAACAGCTGTCAGCGTAGCAGCCGAGTGTGTGAGCTGGTGAATTGCATGCCCGTGACCGCTTGAGGTGTTTTCAGGGGTGACAAGGAGGAGGAAGGAGACCAAAAA